>SDXP01000424.1:0-16084 GCA_004369235.1 Perkinsus sp. BL_2016
CATTTCTTGATAATCTTTTTCTTGAGTCTTCTTTTGATTGAAGACATTGCTGTTATTCTGAGGAAATGCATTACCTGTTGATTCATTATTGTAAAAAGATACATTTGACGGTTCTTGTATTGTTGGTTGAACATAGTTACAAGATTCTTCTAATGTCGAAAAATCTATTGCGTCTTCATCCTCGAGCATTTCATAATCATCAGGTTGTGCTTGGCCAATTTCTTCTGAAGCGCCAGAAAAGTCAATTTTTTTGTTTACAGAAAGTTTTTTCTTTTGTAAAATTGTCATTGAATTCTCTAGGGGGACTGGAAAGATTTGTTTATGTTTATTGCAGATTGCTCTTTTTTTCATGCGTTTATTTCCATTTTGAGAAGTGTTCGAGTCCGACTATTTAGGTTTCAATATTTTGTCATGACATTGAGGACAATTCAGTGAACTTTCCAACCAAAAATCCAAGCAATCCTGGTGATAATAATGTTCACAGCTTGTCAAATACACCGGATCCGATGAATTGATTAATTCTTTGCAAATTGGACAATCGTATTCGACGTGGGAAGTAGAAACTTTCGGAATAATGAATCCTTTTTCTTTGGCATCGACATTGATAGTTTTATATATGAATAAAGTCATGCCATTGTCATTTTTGAAAAAATTCAAAGCAGTTCTTCCAGTTTTATCCGCTAAAGTTGGATCACTTCCTGCTGCAATCAATTCTCTCAAAATGGAATCAGCTAGTCCGCGTTTAGCTGCCAAAGAGATGGCATTAAGTCCTGAAGGATCCTGTGCATTAAGATCAGCGCCATTTCGGATGAGATAACTGATAATGGCTGGATCGCTATAATCAATGGCCTCAAGTATTACTGGAACAAATTTTTTTTTAGCGGTCCAAAGTTGTTTCTTAGCTGGTTTTAATATGGCCTTGTTTGTGTATAAGAATATGACCATATTCAAGTCACTTGCCTTAATAGCCATGTGTATTGGTGTACGACCGTCCGAATCGATCTGATTGACATCGAATCCATCCATTACCAAGGAGCGAACTAATCCAATATTCTTGTTCCTACAAGCAGCATGCATCAAGCTCTGACCCCGCTCGTTCAAACTGTAAATATTCAGATTTTTTATATTTGAAATCAATTCCGCGAATATTTTCGTATTAGCACAAGCATCGAAAAAGTTAACATTACGGAAACCGTGCTGCAGGAATCTTTTAACTAGTTCCAGGTTTTCAAGTTTGACGACCAAATCCAAGACTGATTCTTTCTGTTTGTTCACTTCGGACGTTGGTTTACTGCATTCAAACAGAATGTCAAGAAGTTTGGTATTCCTAGATTTAACGGCAAGATGCCAGACAGTCTCTCCATCGGCCGATTTAACAGAAGAGTTTGCTTTAATGTCCTTGAGCATGAATTGAAGAATCTCCACCCGATTCAGTTGCACAGCTCGATGCATAGCATATTGCCCATCCAAAGGACAACTTAGAATATTCCTCGGTGCAGAAATGAGAATATTCTTCAATTCATCTAATTGATTTGCGTCAATCGAAGCAAATAAATCAACTAAATATTTTTCGTGTAGGGCTGATTTCGCATCCCCACGGAAGGCGGCATGTATTACTGAGAACATTGTCGTTGGATACCAAATTCACCATGGACACCAAATAACTAAAATTAAAGTTACAGTAAAATATTAGCAAATGACCATAATTCTAATTCCCTGAAATTGCTACAGATCTATTCTAAATATTTTTTCATTCATTTTTAGAAGTTTTTTTTCAATTTTATTAGCATTTTCTCTCCATCAGTCCGAAAACATTATTTGGCCGGGGACACCCTGGTTTAATACGAAAGAGAAAAATGACCAAATTATCGAGTTTAGCCAGTCAGCTTAAAGAAATCCAGCAAGCTGATCACGCGATCGGTGGTATCTCTACAATTAACCAGCGATATATTGCCTCCTTTTTATTTGACGAAAAGGAAGCTGCTGATATTGACAATTCTGCCATTTTAACGATTGCCAAGGATGGTTTAGAGGAACTTAAGGCTGTTGAACCTTCTTTTAGTAAATTTGAAATTGTCCTTTTTGGTGAAAACACTCTTGAAATGCATCGTGCAACCATGACAAAGCAACAATCAGATAGTTTAAATGGAACTCTACGTACATTTTTACGCCTAATGTCCCCTTATTTCATGATGAAGGCTTCTCACAAGTGTTTGGAATGGTTAATCCGAAAGTATCGTGTGAATGAGCTTAATATTGACGATTTGATGGATTGTATCCTTCCTTATCATGAAACTGTTCAGTTTGTCCGTATGGTACAAATAATTTTCTTTAAAGATGCTTCAAAGTGGGGATTCCTTCATGAAGTCAAGAAGGAAGCTCGTTTTATTTCTCGTTCCTTTTTGGCTAAAAGGGCTCTTGCTGATCGATCGCTTTTGGATGGAATTTTCGAGTGTCTCGAATGGATGATCATAAAACATCGTGACACTGAATACAAGAAACCTTCAACTTATTTGAGTTTCTTTACTATGCTCATTTTGGAATACATTCAAGTACTCCCCAAACTAGAATTGACTCATATCCTCCATTTGTATCCTATGGCATTGCGGCTTGTAAAAATTAAACGAGTTCCTGATTGTTCCATGTCTTCATATATGATAATTCTTGCTTTAGCTCAGCGTTATCCAGTCCTTTCCCTGGAATCCGTAACTGATTACATTGATTTTGCATCCCGTGGATGTCCAGATAATTCAACCCCACAGCTTGTCATAACTGTGGCCCGTTTAGTTGAAATTTGTTATCTCACTGTTCCATCGATTCCGCCACGTGCTTTTAATGTCTTTTCCCGATTACCCGGTTTCGCTGCTGTCTCTCACGAGATAATTTCAAAATACAATCTGCCCCATTACGAAACGATCCTGGCCGCCTCTTTTAACAATTAATATGAAAAATTATTATTATCAAAAACATGCAAACAATCAAATAAAATAATTATAGATTAATAAATATGATTAATTTTAGATCATGTGACTTTTGGCCAATGAGAATTGATCATGGCTTACTTTAAACTTTAATGCTTGCATAGAGCGCGTGGTTAACAGTCGAGTAGAATATGAAGGATCCGAATACATCTGAATCCTATAAATCAAAACCATTAGTTCCGTTTGATGTTGGAATCCAAATTTTAGTTCGATTTGATGACAGCTTCGAAACGGCCGGAAAAGTTCTCGGCTTCGACAAAACTGAGCTTGAATCGATCTTGTCGAGTGCTTCGTTTAAGCATATGAAATTCATTTTATTAAAACGGAACCGCAGAATTAGTCGTCTTTTCGAAGGTGGCCACAAGCGACGTGTAAAACAATACAACAATCTAGTAAGCCAGTCGATATTATTGGGACCCGAGCGCTTCACGGATCTGTCCGTTCCCCTACGAGAAAAGACCTTTTTACTGGAGGACGGCTCTGATTTACGGACCTGCGAGCCTAAATATTATTACCCGACTGATGAGCCGTCGATTGAGTTTTGGATTCAAGTCCACGAAACGGAACGTATGATGGCTAGACTAAAATTTGCCCGTTTTTGGAGACAAAGAGCCATGCCATTGATTAAAGATCCGGTCAATGAAACCATATCACCGGTCGTATTTAAAATGAATCATCAATATGCAAAAGTACTTTTATTACATAATTTACATTTTTATTAAAATAAAAGCAATCAAATGTTAAAAATCAGTAAATAATAAACGAAACTTTTTCTCACACTTAAACTTTTAGTTTTTGTTGTTGTTTGTTATGATTAAAAATTTTCGACCTCTTCTCCCTGGCTGGACACAAACAATAAATCATTTTATGGACATGTCAGGTACAAAGACAATTTATATATTATTTGTCTTCTCTTTAATATTCATATTCTACTGCTGCATTTTGCAAGATAGTGATAGTGGATTCAGTTATGACAGTAATGGTGCCAAGAAATTGGTGCATCACAACATTTCCAAGGAAAACACTAGTAAATCGATGATTCGGTGGTTGAATCCGAGCCAATTCAAGTGGATGTTGAGTGGAGCCAGTTGGATAACGGAAACTCAAACTTATTATTTGATTGGTGATGATGGATCCTTCTGTTTGCTTCAAATGGGTTACAGCAATTTAACGTAATAGTAGTGTGTAATGATAATACAATACTAATAATTTTGTGTACTTATCTCGATTTATCCCTCATAATCTATAACATCACCGTGTGTAGATGGCCTCAAACTAATTGTCAAGTAACTGCGAGATATTATAAACCTCCTGGAAATAAAGGATCAGAAGCAAGTTCATCGAGGACTGTTCATAAATTTGAAACACAAACACTTTCATCTTTAAGAATGAAATTGACAGATGACAACACATCTTGTGCCTTACAAACTTCATCAATTTCAATGACAATTGGCGAAAATTCATGCCAAAGTTTACCGGATGATTTCATCAGTTTTAGAATGAATTATTCGATTACACCACCGACACCGACACAGCAATCTCCTTTCACTTTGGATTTGGAATTTAAATCACAAACTGCCCCGCTCCAAGTAAATGACGGAAAAATCCAGTTTGGGGCCACGAGAGATGATGGATTCATTGAAATGAAATTTATCCCATCAGGACGATGTACTGGCAAGATTCGTATTGATGGGGAAACACGTGATTTTAATGGAATTGGAGTTTGCTTGCGACAATTTCTCGGTGTCCGTCCCCATCTGACCACTAAACGTTGGAATTGTGCATATTTCCGTGAAAACAGTTGCAGTTCTTCTGGGAAGGATGGAGGCAATCCCATAAGGACCCTTTTTACTATCCAAATGCAGAGCAGCCCGGCGTATAAAGGCGAAGCGATTAATTACGGGTTTTATTTTGATGGCCACAAATTAGAATCTGTCACTTCAAAAGAAAATTCGATCACTTATTCCAAGACTGTCCTTGACCCTGAAACTGGTTATTGCGTCCCGGAAAACTTTGAATATAAATGGAAGGGAGTCGACGTGAAAGGGAACACTTTTGATGCGTGTGTTTCAGGGACCCGCATCTCCCGAATGGCTCGAATCGATTTATTAGAAAAATTACCGATAGTTTTGCGTAAAATTGTTGAAAGTTTCAGTTCAGCCCGTCCGTACATTTATCAAAATTTCGATCAAGAAGTTGAAGCCGTAATTAATGGAGAAAAGGTGATTGGATCCCTTTTCCAAGAGTTCTCCTTTCTTCTTGAGGATCCATCCTATTGTAAAAAGAATGGGGAAGAAGGTAAGGATAAGGATAAGACATAATACTGGCGTAAATAATAATATATAATTTTGATATTGTATTATATTATATTATAATATACTGTATTATATTGTATACTATACTTTTATAAAATCAAATTAATTAAAAAAAATGCCATAAATAAAATAAAGATTTTGCCACCCTGAAATTCCATACATATTATATGACGACCGCCTCCTTTAATCAGCTCGTTCTTTCCCCCAAAACTGCTTCAATTCTTGAACGAGCCCGTTCCATTGTTGGTAAAAAATAAAGAGAAGGATAAATAGTTGCTTATCTTGATTCTGATTCTGATTAGTTAATGGAACTTTTTCGAAATCTTTTTTGGTATTTTCGGGTCCATCTGGTGCCGGAAAGTCGACACTTTTGAATCGACTTTTTCGTGATTTCCCTGTAACTTTTGGATTCTCCGTTTCACGTAAATCCTCCCTTTTATTTTCCTTCTCTAATACCTTCCTTCGTTTTAGACACGACAAGACAGCCGAGACACGGAGAAATCGATGGTGTCGCATACAATTTCGTCACAGAAGACGGATTCAAATCGTTAATTGCTTCCAATTCCTTCTTGGAACATGCCAATTTCAGTGGCAATTGGTACGGGACAAGCTGGTCAGCCATAAGCAAAGTGACTGATTCCGATAAAATTTGTATTTTGGACGTTGATCTTGCCGGAGTAAAATCAATCAAGTCTTACATTAATATTAATGAACAAGACGTTGAAGGGGATTTAAAGGCTCGTTACATTTTCGTAAGTCCGCCGTGTAAAATTAATTTGGAAGAACGTTTAAGAGGACGTGGAAGTGAAACTGAAGAATCTTTAAAGAAGCGTTTGTCACGTGTCGATGCCGATTTTGAATACGCCAATTCAAAAGGGAATTACGATTTAAACTTGATTAACGATGAATTCGATTCGGCTTATGGGAAATTGGTTGAATTTATTTTTGAAATTGAGGAAATAACTCAGTAAAAACTGAAAATCAATCTTAATAATAAATTGATACATAGTTTACTTTTATGGCACTTAGATGTTATCAAGCGCTTGTGAAAGGTCTTGGATTAGATCACGAGCATCTTCGATTCCACAGGACAAGCGAATGAATCCATCAGAAATTCCTAAAAGGATCCTTTGATCACTTGGAACTGAAGAATGAGTCATTAGTGCAGGTACTTCAATGAGACTTTCCACTCCACCGAGACTTTCTGCCAATGTGAAAATACGTGTGGATTTGGTCAAAATAATGGAATCTTGGATGGAGTCGGTACGGAGACGAAATGAGACCATCCCACCGAAGCCACAGTTTTGTTGCTGTTTTGATGCTAATTGGTGTTGTGGATGAGATGGTAAGCCGGGATACAAAGTTTCCGATACTTTGGGGTGATCTTGAAGGAATTGAGCAATCTTTAGAGCGTTTTGATTGTGTTGACGAATTCTCAAAGCCAAAGTTTTCATTCCTCTCGCCGCTAGCCAACAATCAAATGGACTTGGAATGGCCCCGATGGCATTCTGCATAAACCGCAATTTCGAAGCAATTGAATCCGAATTTGTGACAGCTATGCCCATTAAAACGTCACAATGACCATTTAAGTACTTTGTGACGGAATGAACAACAATATCTGCGCCTAATTTAAGGGGCAATTGATTTATTGGTGTCATGAAAGTATTATCCACGACTATCCAAATATCCGGTCGAGATTCCTTGATGGCTTTGACGATGGCGGAAATGTCCGTGATTCTAAGAGTCGGATTTGAAGGTGTTTCAATCCAAATACATTTAGTTTCAGTTTTTAGGGAATCGATTACACGCTGATGATCCTGCATGTCAATCATGTCAGTGGTGACGCAGCCCTGAGCAGCTCTATTGAGGAATCTATTGGTTCCCCCGTACACATCATTGACAGAAATTACATGGCTACCCACCCCGAGACTGTAAATTATAGTGGCAGTACAGGCGGAACCTGAAGCGAAAGCGATTCCATGCGTAGCGCCTTCAAGTCGAGCCACTGAGTCCTCAAAAATGTGTCTATTGGGATTATCTGACCTGGAATATTCGTATTCCTACAAACAAACAAACAAACAAAAATGGACTTTAACAAAACAATTTCTATTTCTTGTACTCCAATTGGTTTAGCGGGTTCAGCCTGTGCAAAGGTAGTTGAAAGTGAAATTGTTGGAATAACAGCACCGGTAAGCGGGTCCCATTCAGCGTAGCCTTTCGGATGAACTGACAAAGTTTCAAATCGCATTGTGACGGACGGGGTATTAATACAATACAATTGTACAATTAGTGTATTTATTTTCAGTTTTTATACTTTTTTATTTTCACTTTTTCACTTTTTTTTGACAATTTGGACGACGTCTTCGTCTTGGACTCGGTGGGAGAGGCCGACTTTTTGTGGCTGATGTTTAGCGGATGAACCCCAAACGAGGGAATATTTGAATTGATTTGCGAGATCACGATGCACCAAATGACAAACGTGTTCGAGAGTGGATCCAGCCCGCACAATCAGTCCATTCTGCAAATCCGGCAATTCTCCCCGTTTTTTGGTGTAAATTCGGAGGAGTCCCAGGTATTCCCAGATCTGTTCAACGAACCCGTCCAAATTCAAATCCTGTTCGCAGCTGATTACGAGGGAATCGGGTCTGCGGGCGAGCCTGTCAACTTCTTCAATTGTTAGGGCATCGATTTTGTTGTAAACGTAGAGGCATCGGAGGTATTTACGGTTACCGACGACGACGTCAATGAATTCGTCAACGGTGACGTCTTCACGAATGAGAATTTCAGCATTGTGATACTTGTACTCGTGCAGGATATGGTAAGCCAGTTTCTCGTTCATGTGGGTCAATTTGCACGTGGCATTGAATCCGATTCCCCCGCCCGTTTTCAATTTAAAGTAAACATTTGGACGACGACGATTTAGACGAATTCCGACCTGTTCCAATTCAGCTTCCAGCAGTTCCTTTTGAACGTCCGATTTGGTGGCATCCAAGAGCATCACCACAAGATCGGCAGTCCTTGCCACGGCGATGACTTGTTTCCCTCGACCTCGGCCCTGCGCTGCCCCTTCAATAATCCCCGGCAAATCGAGCAACTGAATGGAAGCACCGCGATACTCAATTTTACCGGGAACGCAGGTCAGGGTGGTGAATTCGTAGGCAGCGATGGCACTTTCACTTTTGGTTACTTTTGTTAAAAGAGTCGATTTACCAACGGAAGGGAATCCGATCAATGCTACACGCGCGTCACCCGACTTCATTACATCAAATCCTTCCCCCTAAAACACGCATTCCGAGATTATAAAATAAATGAAATAATTAGATCTAATCTATGCAATGTACATGGATACCTTTCCTGTGGCACCACCAGTTTTGATTTCAATCAAATCTTGACGATATTTCGCCAATTTGGCCTTCAAAATACCCAAATGATATTCAGTTGCTATAAGAGGAGAATTTAATATGAAAAGTAAAGTAGCTTCATTCCCTCTTTTACCCTTGTTCTTTTGAGTTCGAGCGATTTCTCTTTCGATATCTGCGATTTTTTCAAGAATTCCCATCAGCTCACTTACAGGGGCCGTTGTGCTGCTAGCAATTAACAATGATCAAGACAACCCTCTCATTCATACAAAAACGTGTCATTTCTACGCTTCCTAAAACGGAAACAGAAGCATTAAATTTAATTAAAAAGACAGTTGAAGAGAATCCTGTAGTACTTTTCATGAAAGGAACTCCTGATCGACCCCAATGTGGCTTCTCCCGTACCGTCGTCCAAGTGATCAACCAATTCCCAGGCTGCACTGAAGAATTAAAAACTGTCAATGTGCTCAGCAGCGAAGAAATCCGGTGGGCGATCAAAAAGTTTTCTAATTGGCCCACAATTCCTCAGTTGTATGTAAAAGGCAACTTTGTCGGTGGATGCGATTTGGTTTACGAAATGTACCGAAACGGTTCATTGAAGGAATTATTTGAAAAGGAGAGTCTTCATAAAGAATAAATTTAAATTTAAAAAATGAGAATGAGAAAGAGAGATTTTAGTGTAACTGTTCTTTTATTTGTTGTCATCTTTTTAATTATTTATATTTATATTTATTAATCTGATTTATTTGTAAAGGTCCAAATACGAGCAGTCCCGTCACCCGATCCAGTGGCAAAAACTCCACCAGTTGGACTAATGGCGACACTAATGACGGAATTCTTGTGCCCCTGCAATGTTAATTGATTACATTGACCGATTTCGTCCCAAATTTGGACAGTTCGATCCTTTGAACCGGAAATGATAAAAGGACGCTTTCCGTGCTGTTTTGGATGGGAAACGGCCACACTTAAAACGAAATCTCGATGATTTGGGATAATTTGAAGGCATTTCGATTCATTTTCAGGTTCAGGGGAAAAGGACCATTTACGAATTGTTTTATCCAAACTACCAGAAATTACAGTTGAATCTGAAGAATCAAATGTAACTGAATAAACTGAATCTTCGTGCCCCTCAAAAGTTTCAATTAATTTGAATTCCATGTCCATTTCTGAATCTTTTCCGTTAAAATCTTTATCATCTCCTTCCCCATCTTCTTCTTCTTCTTCATCTCCTTCTGACATGCGAATCGAATCGTCCTCGACTAATTCATAAACGCGTACAAGTCGATCAAGTGATCCTGTTACAATCTGTTTACGATTTTTTGAGATTGAAAGTGAAGTTATTCCCGATTCCCTTTGAGGTGTTTCTGACACCAAATGTTCAGGTAATTTCGATTGTATCGAAGCTAAACATTCTCCTGCGAGAACATTCCACAATTTAAGACTTTGATCCCCGCTACCTGAAACAATTCTTTCCTTATCGACGAATTCGAGTGCGTAAACTTCTTGACTGTGTCCCTTTAAAGTTTGAATTAATTTGATTTGTCCATTTTTGGGGAGTTTTGAAATATCCCAAACGCGAATGGAATTATCTTCCGATCCAGCTGCGAAAAGGGTATCAGATGAATTAAATGAAAGGGCACGGACATATAAATCACCCCCGTCAATTGAATCATGTGGTAAACTTAAAACTCTTTTTCCGGTGCGAACATCGTAAATGTTGCATAATTTGTTTCCACTTGCGGCTAATAAATGTCCAGAATTACTGAAACGAACACAGCAAACGACACCGGAAAAACTGATTGATTGAAGCAAATCGATTGAAAGGAGTCGCTGAGCTTTCGGGTTATAAGTTACAATCCAATCGTAAGCGGGACTGTTGACGTTGACATTTGTGGGATTAGCTGAAGGTATTGAGGAAGAAGTTGTTGTTGACATGGAACTGGCTGATGCCATTGCAGCCGTGGCAATATCTCCAATTGCACCACCAGTCATGGAATTATCTCTCATACGGACATTTCTTTGATCCTCAAAAATTGACAAAGAATTCATGTTGTTTGAACTTGTGCGTTTTTCCCCAATCATTCCGATTCCGTTGTTGTTAAGACCGGCTAAGGCGACTTGTCCTGCTGTTGAACTGGGCAAAAGTGGTCGATGATCCTCGGCAATTTCGTCTCCCCTTTTCAAACGAGCAATTTCCTCTTCGTATCTACAAAAACAAATCAATTTTCGGGGTTCGTTTAAAAATAAAATAGAATAATAAATAAATAAATCATTCCAAAATCAGTTTTACTCTTGTTTCATTTTGTGAAAGGCCTTTTCAAGTTCCAAAATTGTCTTTTGCATGTGGTTCAATTCTGCAGCCTGCTGTTGGACTAAAAGTGATAAAATAGAAATAAAAATAGAAATAAAATACATGAAAATATTCTTTAATTCGTTTACCTTTTGATTCAAAATCATTAAATGACATTTTATTTGTTGACTCATAATTGTGCAAATTCGAAGATTGCACACTCAAATCATATTCCATTTTCAAAGCATCCAGTAGTTCATAAAATCGGACGGACGGGTTCAATCCGGGTCCACTGGAAGTGATGGCAACATTATTAGAAGAACCCACCGGCGGGGGAGTTGGTCGCATATACATTAATGCGTGCAGGGGTAACTTATCTCTTCTTAATTAAAATTTTAGAACGTTACAATTCAATTCATGTATTTGAAAAGTTTTGTTTGTTCGAGAAAATTTTAATATCATTTGAGGTTACTGTAATCTCACGTTATACAGATCCTTACGAATACTAATAAATTAAATCGAAATATTCCAAAACTGACATCATCAGCAAATGGCGGGCAATTTGCGCGGGATGCTTAATCTATGGCCCCTGTAAAACGAATATGATTGGTCCATTCCAATCTTGTAATAAAATTAGCGCGGACTCAACCCCCGCCCAACAAGCTCAACCGCGAAATACGCCCACCCGTGCCAGTTTTTGTCGTTTCAGCGGAGGGAAGATGAAAAAAAGAAGACGTTGTAATAGCAATGGAGCTGGTATGATGATGACACACATTGAAATGAACTCTAGTACGTATGTGTTCAAGTTTTACATTTTACTTTATATTTTTTTTTAGATTTTGATGACGAATCTACGGAAAGGTTTCAATCTTCATTTAACAGTTCACCTGGACCTCGTTGCTCCTTTTCACCCAAATCCAAATCCAAATCAGCATTCCCGGGTTATCTGATATTATCCTCCCCAATTGTAGATTTCGGGACTACCAATTCACCAAGTACACCTGTTGATATTAAAAGTGTCCCGCAAGTTCGACAATTATCCTGTAAAAAATTAATTTATTCTTACACATTTGGATCCGACCACAACAGCAACTCCTCTTCAAGTTCAGCCGAATCTAGTCCGAAATTATTCACCCGTTCAAGGTCGTCGTCACCCACAAAGAATTGTCGTCAACAAAATTATCAAGCTTCCACATCGAACATCTTGAAGCATCGTCGATACGCCTATCATCATCATCATCATCAAAGCACTCCTGAATTATCCAGCTCCAATCCTGTTAAGCGGAAACACTAAATTGGGTGCGATTTAAACTTTTATAAATTATTATCATCGAACGAACGAACCGAACAAGAAATTTGTTTTCATTAGCACTCAAAAACTAAACTAAATAATCAATTATGCAATAAATATAACTATTAAAGACTTTTAAATACATAATTTTATCGCATCTAAAAATAGAAATTTAAAGACCAGAGTGAGTCGGATACCCTGGTAACTTTTTTGATTAATTCACTGATGGCTTTCCCTCCTCGTCGTTCAAATTCTTCTGATAGAAATGATGGTCGTGGTCCAAGTCGATCATCATTTAACAGGGAAAGAGGAACAAATTCATTCGGGAATCATCGTCAATCATCCGGTGCTCCAGTTTCATTAAGTTCTCGGTGCGTTTTTTAATTGAAATTATAATACTTTTATGAACTTATCCCTTTTGTCTCTCTGTGAATGAACGTTGTCAATTTTGTTCCATGTGATTGGCTCTTATTTTAAAATTAATTATGATTTTATTCGCTTGGAATCGATTCTTCATTCTTCATTCTTCATTAACAATTTTTTAGATTCAGTTCAATCGCTTCAGAACGTATTAGTAAACCTTATCGTAGTAATAATTCATATTCCCCTCGTGGTTCCATTTCAAAGCCTAGAAATCAACCCCGTACACGAAAAAACAATGACCGTGGAATGGAAATTGATCAAGTTGGAGGTGAATCTTCTTCAAACGAACGTCGTGGCCGTAATAAAGGAAACCGTCCTCCTCAGCCCCGTAACGGTAGCAGCAAAACTAAAGTTTTAAAGAAATCTCAGTTAAGTTCAACTGATTTGGATAAAGAACTTGAAAGTTACATGATGAAAAATGAATCAACTGCTCGTAATACTCTCGACATGGAATTGGATTCTTACATGTCAACTGCACCCTCCAAACAAAACTAAATAAGTTGAAGAAGTTTTCATCTAAATCAAATAATTAAATAAAATTTCAAGTTTTAATTGGGTTTTTGGTTATTTCTATTTTTAGTAACAAATGTTACTTTGAATAGAAATTAGGTCAATTTTCCATGTCTTTTAAGAAGACCTTCTTGACAGCATAACACATAATGCCTTCTTTAAAAGTGACTGCCATTTCAGATGAAATCCGAAGTGAAGCAAAACTGTTTAAATTTGTCGAAGAGAATGAAAGAGTCTTCTTGACAGGCCGCGGAGGAGACACGACAGAAGTCGATGAAGATTCAAAATCGATAATATCTGACGAAGAAGCCTTTGAGAGTCTCAAATCTTCGTATGTCCCATCAAGGAAGTCTTCAAGTGTTCAATCAATCAGTTCAAGGGGAGATAATTCAAGCACTGCACATTCTTACACTCTCAGCATCCCTTTATCGAGAAAACTGATCCAAGCCATAGCCACCAAGGATCAAACTTTCCCAGAATTAATTGAAGCCTTTCGACGATCAGCAAAGGAAAGCAAGGACCCTGCGTTTAGAATGACTTTTATTGACTACTTGTTTGTTTGTGCTGACAAAATTATGGATGAACCCGAGTCACTTGGTATATTTTTCGATGTTGAAGATGAGCGAACTCCCTTTCAGCGGCAGAAAGCCATGCGGGATACACTCATCCAAGATGCCATGAAGTGGTTAAAACGATTAGCGACACATGGTTCTTGTCCTTATCCCGATGCACAATTCTTTCTGGCTGAATTATATGGACGTGGTGAGCATGGCTTGAAAGTGAATCATGGAAAAGCATTTGCTCTTTATTTTGCTGCATCGAAACAGGGCCATCCTGCCTCAACATATCGTGTGGCGGTCTGTTATGAAATGGGTGCAGGGACGAAAAAGGATGCAGCCCGAGCCATTCAATTTTACAGAAAGTCGGCTGCCGCGGGTGATCCCTTAGCGATGCATAAGTATGCGTTAATGTTATTGTACGGTCATTTGGGAATGAAGCGGGGTATAAAGGAGGGTATTTCGTGGCTGAAGAGGGCAAGCGCCGTTGCCACAATTGATTGTCCCCACAGTTTAATGGATCTGGCCAGGTTATTTGAAAAGGATAGTGGATGTCCGATGATTATTCCCGATGAAGGATATGCCTTAGAGTTGTACATTAAAGCGGCAAGATTAGGACATGCACCAGCGCAATATCGATTAGGCACGTGTCATGAATTTGGATTATTACAATGTCCCTTGGAACCTCGCACGGCACTTCGGTGGTATGCCAAGGCAGCCGATCAAGGATATGCCGAAGCCCAACTTGCCCTCTCTCACTGGTACCTTACGGGTCTACCAGCCCCAGCATTGGAAGATTTAGAGCATTTAGAGGAAAACATTGTCATAAAGCCTTCAGAAGTGGATGCATACGAATGGGCTCGAAGGGCAGCCGAACAGAGTTTACCCAAGGCACAGTATACAGTCGGATATTATCATGAAGAAGGAATTGGTTGTGAAGCTGATTTGGGTGCGGCATTGATGTGGTATCGACGTTCCGCTGAGCAGAATTATCATCGTGCTTTGAAGCGACTAGCGGAATTAAAAGTCCCTTTCAAGGCGAAATCATCACGGTGTATCATTCAATAATTTCATCTATTAAAATAAAAGAAGAGAAAATAAAATTGGCTAAAGCAACCTAAAGTTTTTATTGTAATTGAATTGCTGGAGCGTTTCCCGAGTAAAGCTGTTTACGACGATCATTGAGTGTTTCAGCTTCCTCCACATCTGCCGCGACCGGATCCGATTTATGAGAGTAAATGACAAGTGCAAGAAGAAGTAAGAGTGGAACAGTGTAAACCACGACCATCAATCCTTGCCGATAAACTAGTTTACCCGAATAATTGAGCAAGTAAACGGAGCAAGATGGGAGCGATTGTACCGGGTTCTGGCGATGACAGAAATCGGAGACTGCGAATGCACGTGTCTGCGACCATCCACAACAAGAATATGTTCCTTCGATTTTAGCCAAGATTCTTAGTCTAGTTGAGTCCTGACTGTACCTCCAACTCCAAAGTCTACCGATGATGGCCGTGAGTGGAGCATTGTGAGCCATCAATTCGGAGCCAATGATCATGAATGCCACGGCAGAGGTGTAAAGGACCAAAAGCGGCAATATCATCAGCACCTCAAACCGACCTGTAAGTTTGTGGGACAGACTACTCCCCCCGACAGCCGAAAAATAAACGCCGAAAAGTCCGAAGATGGCGAAAGCCGTGGCACTGGACAGTTCGGCGAGAGCGTAAATTTGGTTGAAGACGCTACCTAGGAGGAGGAGGAGGGCCGATTCGGAGAGTGCCCAATTCGGCCATGTGACCACTTCCCAAAGTCCCAAAATTAAAAGAGCCAAGGAAACGACGAACAAGGACAACTTTTCCATTTTAAACAAGAAAGTAAAGAAGTTTATTTCGCTTGTTTTTGAGTTCTGATTTGATATTTTAGTAAACTTTTTTCTTTTCTTAAGCAATTGACCAATCAGATTCGATAATAAAAGGTTCTGAGATGATGACACCGTCCTTTGTGACTTTTGCAGTTTGAATCTGAAAACAGAGTGGAAAAAGAGAGGGAAAAAGAGATGGAAAAATTAACAGAGATGGATATAGAAAAAATACACAAATACAACAAATACAGCAGATACAGCAGATAAAACAAACACAAATGAAATCAAAATATTAGATTTCATCCAAAATTTAGTTTAGTTTATACCTTATCAATTGAACGGGCATCACGGTAATAGAGGACTTTCATACACTTTTCAATGAGGCAAAATGCTTCCTGTTCGGTTAAAGGAGAATTCCTTTCCTTGGCCATTTCAATGGCGTCACGTAACAAAGGCTGAGCCAAATGAGCTCCGTAACCAGTGGCAATACTTTCAGCTTG
>SDXP01000159.1:0-16030 GCA_004369235.1 Perkinsus sp. BL_2016
GGTCCATTTCATCAAGACGCCCATAAATTTGCTCAATGTACTGCTCGTCAGCGTCATCTTCACAGGCCAAGTCTTCAGCCACTTGCACGTGACATAAAATTTGAAAATTATAGTTTGCAGTGCTTCGGTACCGATCTAATTACCAATACCACCCTTGAATTGAATTATGGACGTCGTTACGGGTTGTTAGGATCTAATGGATGTGGTAAGACTACATTTTTGAAGTCACTTGCAGCACGTGACCTTCCAATTTCACAGCATATTGACATTTTCTTGCTTTCTGAGGGAGCGCCGCCTACTGAACTTTCAGCCCTCGAAGCCGTAATTGCCGATGTCCGTGCCGAATATGGTCGCTTGGAGCAGTTGGCTGAAGACTTGGCCTGTGAAGATGACGCTGACGAGCAGTACATTGAGCAAATTTATGAGCGTCTTGATGAAATGGACCCGAGCACATTTGAGAGTCGCGCTGGTGAACTTTTATTCGGTCTTGGATTCTCGCAAGAGATGATGCACCGTGCCACCAAGGACATGTCCGGTGGTTGGAGAATGCGTGTTGCCCTTGCCAAGGCACTTTTCATTAAACCGGCCATGTTACTTTTGGATGAACCAACGGCTCATTTAGATTTGGAAGCTTGCGTCTGGCTTGAAGATTATTTGAGCAAGTACAATCGTATTCTTGTAATTGTTTCCCATTCCCAGGATTTCTTGAATGGGGTATGCACTAATATTATGCACATGTTCCAAACTAAACTTGTCAATTACTCTGGTAATTATGACATGTTCGTCAAGACCCGATCTGAAAGGGAAGCCAATCAAATGAAGGCATATCACAAGCAACAAGATGAAATTGCTCATATAAAATCTTTTATTGCTTCTTGTGGTACTTTTGCTAATTTGGTTCGTCAAGCTAAGAGTCGTCAAAAGATTTTGGATAAAATGGAAGCTGATGGACTCATTCAAGAAGTTGTCCGTGAGAGTCGTTTGAATTTCCGTTTCCCTGAAACTGGAAAATTACCTCCACCTGTCATTTCCTTCTCGGATGTGTCCTTCAGCTACTCGGGCAAACCGGAAAACTACTTGTACCGCAATTTGGAATTCGGTATTCATATGGATTCCCGGATCGCCTTGGTCGGACCCAATGGAGTCGGTAAATCGACCCTTTTGAAAATGATGATTGGTGAACTGGACGCCACTGAAGGTCGTGTTTCTCGTCACCCCGGTTTACGTATCGGTCGTTATCATCAGCATTCCGTTGATCAATTGGATCTTGACGCTTCCCCCATTGAATACATGCAAAAAAGATTTGCATCCCTTGAAATTTCCGTTGATAATTGGCGTAAACGTCTCGGACAATTTGGACTCTCCGGTAAGCAACAAACGAATCCGATTCGTATTCTTTCCGATGGTCAAAGGGCTCGTGTTTGCTTTGCTGAAATGGCCGTTCTCGCCCCTAACATGCTTTTGTTGGATGAACCCACCAATTCCCTCGATATCGAATGCATCGACTCCTTGGCTGACGCTTTGAAGGCCTTTGACGGGGGTGTCATTCTCGTTTCCCACGATTTCCGATTAATCGATCAAGTCGCCGATGAAATTTGGGTTTGTGAAAATCAAGCCATCACCATTTGGGATGCCGACATTCGTGAATACAAGGAACATTTAAGAAAGAACATGACACTTAAAAAGTAAAGGTGAAGTGAATTTAAGTGAAGTAAGTGAATTGAATTGAACAAAATTGAATTTAAGTGAACTGAATTGAATTGAATTGAATTTAAACAAATTATTATCATAATATTGAAATTAAAATGAAAAATGAAAAATGAAAATTAATAAAAAATATGCCTTCCCATGCACATTAACAACTACTGATGGTAAGGCACATTCTACGCACATACACACATCCTATCGTTTTAGAGGTTCAGAATCAGGTTTGAAGGGAAATCTTTTATATTAAACTTTGACGAAAATTCTACAATAAATGATTTGAAGAATTCAATTAAAACCTTGACACAGCGGGATGACAACCTTAAAAGTACATATGTATATTTGCTTTGATTTTATTTATGCACATGTTTTCGATCTTAGTTATGCACAAGTTTCCTTTGATCGAATTGGACACGACGGATTCTTTTAAAAAGCTGAAATCTGCCGGATTGGAATCGTCTGAAACTTTGACCATCGAGGCAGGTGACCAAATTGTTCTATTGACGCGAGGAATCGCTCCACCGAAACAGGAACAAGTTCTATTTATAATTCTTCGTGAAATTCCTGATGATAATAGTTGTCTCTTCAATTCTATTGGATACGTTTTGGAAAACCGATCCATGAACAAGTCACAATACCTTCGTGATGGTAAGAAGTTCAATTTGTACATTTTATTCATTTTATTCATTTTATTCATTTTATTCATTTTATTCATTTTATTCATTTTATTCATTTTACACATTTTTTACGTTTTTTATGTGTAGTCGTGGCAGAGTACATTTTGGCAAGACCACTTCAGTTTACGAGGGCAGTTTTGGGGGGAAAAGGACCGTCTGATTATGCCCGTTGGATTCGGCAAAAGAACACGTGGGGAGGTGCCATTGAATTGTCCATTTTTAGTGAAATTTACGGGGTTGAAATTGGTAGTTTTCATGTTCAAACTGGTCGAATGGATTTATTCGGGGAAGGTCGCAATTTAAGGAATCGAGTTTACCTTCAGTACACTGGAATTCATTACGAAGTATTCGCTCGAACTAAATCATCCGATTCCCCAAAATGCCAAGATGAAACAATTTTCCCTTCTGATGATTTCGTCGTCATGGAACAGGTCAAGGAATTGGTTTTGGCGGCAAGGGCGGCCCACCGATTCACTGACACTGCAAAATTTAGTATAAAATGCTCTGATTGCCAGATGGGATTCAATGGACAGATTGAAGCTCAGAAGCATGCCGAATCGAGAGGACATTTTAATTTTATCGAATATAAATAAATAAATAAATAAATAAATAAAACAATCAACTTAATTGTTTACACTCGATAAGACTAAAAAAATTTCTTTTATTGATTTACTATTGTTTTGATACCAGGGCATCAGAGTGTTAAATTGCGCCATGACTGCTGCTACTGCTGCTACTACTGCTGTGAATGATTTCAGCAATTCTGTAAATGTCACTTCAATTGAAAGTATTTCAATTTCTGGATGTCCCACGAATTTCCCTTCAATTCAAATTGAAAGTGATTTCCTCGTCAGTAAAGAGGCAACTTGTCGCACTGTTCGTTACACTTCCAATTTGAGTCGCGTAAAGAGATCAGCTGACGGGTCTATTCGTGTCACCCCGTCTCAAAAGGATTATTTGCTTCAAGTTCCAATAAATCGACCTGCTTCTGTTGGATTAATGTTAGTTGGTTGGGGTGGTAACAATGGCTCAACTCTGACAGCTTCCCTCCTGGCCCACCAACACGAAGTCACCTGGAAAAGTCGTCGTGGCGTTGAGAAGGCAAACTTTTACGGTTCTCTCGTCATGGCTTCCACGGTTGGACTCGGTTTCGATGAGGAAACGGGAAAAGAGGTCACAGCACCAATGTTCCAATTGGCTCCCTTTGTTGACCCTAAAAACTTGGTAATTGGTGGTTGGGATATCAGTTCAATGAACCTGGCTGAAGCTTGTGATCGTTCTCAAGTCCTTGAACCAATCCTCATTGAACGCTTGGCCCCACAAATGGCTTCCCTTAAACCTCTTCCATCAATTTATGACCCAACTTTCATTGCCTCAAATCAATCCGACCGCGCCGATAATCTCATCACCGGAACTAAGAGGGAACAACTTGAACAAGTTCGTAAAGATATTCGCGAATTCAAGGCCACCAATAACCTTGAAGAAGTCATCATTCTTTGGACCGCAAACACTGAACGTTACACCAAAATTGAATTAGGTGTCCATGACAGTTGGAAGAATCTCGAAGCTGCCATCAATTCGAACGCCTCCGAAATTTCCCCTTCAACCATTTTTGCAATTGCTTCGATTCTTGAAGCATGTCCCTTCATTAACGGATCACCTCAAAATACTTTTGTTCCCGGTAAGAAAGGGAGAGTGAAAGTGTATAATGTATTTAATATCTGCAACTCTATCTCTCTATGTATCTATGTATCTATGTATCTATAAATCATATATCTATATCTATAAATCATATATCATATATCATATATCTCTCTATCTCTACATCTCTACATCTCTCTTTCCCTCTATCTCTATTAGGTGTCATTGAATTGGCTTCCATTGAAAATGTTTCAATCGGTGGTGACGATTTCAAGAGTGGCCAGACTAAAATGAAATCAGTTTTAACTGACTTTTTAGTTTCATCCGGAATCAAACCCGTTTCAATCGTTTCCTACAACCATCTGGGCAACAATGACGGGAAAAATCTCGCCGAAGAGGCCCAATTCAAGTCCAAGGAAATCTCCAAGAGTAGCGTCGTGGACGATATCATTCAAAGTAACCAAATTCTTTATCCCATTGAAAAGGGCCAAAGTAACCCAACAAATCCTGATCACGTCATTATCATTGAGTACGTTCCCGCTGTCGGGGACTCAAAACGTGCCATGGACGAGTACGAAAGTGAAATATTCATGGGTGGTCGTAGTACAATTTCAATTCATAACGTTTGTGAGGATTCCCTTCTTGCTGCTCCCCTCATGCTCGATCTCGTCCTTATGACACAATTCCTTTCAAAAATTCGTATTTCTCGCTCAATTGACCCCTCCACCGCAACCTTCGAACCATTCCACCCCATATTAAGCATCCTAAGCTTCTTATTAAAGGCACCCCTGGTTCCCGGTCACGCTCCCGTCATCAACGCCCTCATGAAACAACGCAAATCCATTGAAGGTCTCCTTCGTGCTTGTGTCGGTCTTCCCGCCCTCGATGACCTCGTCCTGGAACATCGTCTCAGGCAATAATCAATAGTAAATGTCACATTATTCATATTCAAAAATAATAATAAATTTTCAATTGGATATACATAAGTGCAGTAACGCGCTTTTTGATTTGTCAAAATAGCATAATCGATTCTCCTGATTGGTCAAGAATCTAAATGTTCATTTTAATTGGTCCAAAGTAAAAGTATTAATTTTCTGCTATAAAAAGGATCCAAATCGGTAGTAAATAGTTAAATCACTCTTTTTCCTTTCTTTCGTTTCAATTTCAATGAACAATCTTGTCCTCCTCGCTGTTGCTGTCGCCACCTTTTCATCCGTCACGGCTTTGAGTGTTTTGGGATTCTGTCCGCATCCTGGAATGATCCGTTTCAGCCATCCTGTCCAGTACTGGAATTTTCATCATCCCCATTTCCGTCACTTTAAGCGCATTGAAAATTCTGATACTTTTGAAAACGGTGTTCATGACGCCGAAAACGTCTTTCATCTCATCAAGAGTCTTCCCAATGACTGTTACACTTACGTAAATGTTATTTTATTTATTTGTTCATTTATTTATTACTTTTACTTTTATTAGGATGATGAAAAGTATACTTATGAATATTGTCACATGGAATCGGTCCGTCAATTAGGATTGAAGGCTCAGAATAATCTTCGTGAGGAGTACAACCTCGGAAGATACTGTCCGCAGCGCTCATTTCAAAAGTATTCGCCACTCCTTCGGATGGCTAAAATTAATTTGATGGACGGGGAACCGTGTGGTGATGGTGCCATCCGCAAAACTAAAGTTAAATTCTTTTGTTCGAATCCGAAATTGTCAATGCACATCATTTCGGCACGTGAAAAGTCCCTTTGTAATTATCGTATCCTCGTGCACGTTCCTGAGCTTTGTTTTAAATAAATTTAAATTAAATTAAATTTGATCATTATTTTTGCACTCTCTTTTCATTGTTAATCTCTCATTTATTTATTCACGTTACGTTACGTTTATAAGAAGAAGCATTTACGTGCCTCAGAAAACAAAAAGGTCTGCAGGGTCACAGGGCACTTCACACTTGTCCCACCGTTTGCCAAATGTCGCAATCCACTTTCACTGAAAACTTGTCCATTTGGTAAAGCCATAGGCGGGTCATCTGCTCCCATTAATTTTCCCGTTATTCTACATCTTATTTTTGTGGTTTCAAAGTGTCCATAAGGCAATTCCCTTGCCAAATCTCTTAAAGGACCAGAACAGGCTGGGCACTCAGAATTAAAGCAGCCTTCATTTCCCTCTCCACCGCTTTTACTGCACTGACGAGTCTTTAAAACGGAAAGACCGGTACGGACAGTTTTAATTAATTGACATCCCTTGTCAACTTGGTAAACTGAAACGAAATCGCTTTCAAATTGTTCTTCAAGTCGACTCCACTGTGATAATCCCAGTAATTCCTCATATTTCTTCATTAAGCCATTGCTCCAGGTCATTTTCATCTTTTTACCACCAATAAAGGGTAACCAGCAAATTAACGCCAAAGCTTCCCGTATTTCCTTGTAATTCGTTTCCAACCAGGCAGGGAAATGTTTCTGGGACGCCTTCAAAGCACCCGAAATGTCGTCTGATCGCAAAAGCTCAATAAATTCCTGTCTCCTCAATTTGAACTCAAAATCACTTCCAATCCTTTTCAGATTATTTCGATGATCTGCGCACCATTGCAAACTGGCATTTAGACATTTCCCCTTCAAACTGACCCTAATTTCGTTCCTAATCTCCTCCAATTCTAAATCGAAATCGGCTATCAGCTCGGGTCTTCCTTTTCCCATTTCTCGAACTGTTTCCATATCACCGGATCTGATCAAGAAATCTCCAATTAATCGAATTAATCGGCTAGAAGACCACGTGCGATAATTTCCATTGGTCGCCTGTTCCTCTACCCATCTAACTCGTCTCATGAATCTTTCCCTGAATTTTAGACTCTCCCCGCGATATTTCTTCATCTTCTCCTCCAAAGCAAGCGATCGGTCTTTTAACCCTTTCATCACATTATCAGGTACTTTTTCCCCTCCACTTCCATTACTCATGTGCTTTTTAAAAAGGGCTTCCAAACCGGGTAAATCCTTCTCGGCAATCTTCATTTCAAGACGGAAGGCCCTTCGGAATTGTTCAAACGGAACTCGAATAAATGAACTTTCAAATTTTCGTACAATCTGACTAAATTCTCCATTTCCATTCCCATTTACATTTACATTAATTCCACTACAACTTGGGTCACTTTCCATCCAAAACAAACAATATAACTAGGGATATGGAAAGCTAAAGTTAAATTGTATCATTTTACAATCGCAATCACAATCAAATTATACCCGCCACGGATTTTAATTTTAATAATTCATGTATTTTAATTATTATTTCATTCTCATTAATATTAATAAAAATCATATATAGTATAGTATGTATATTACCTTTTTCATCTTTTGATGGTCACCCTTGTGAAATGAGCTCAGCTTCTTCTGCAATTAACAAGCCTCCTGCCGCCAATAAAGTTGCCGGTACTACTGCCACTAAATCACCTTCTTCTCAGCAGCAGCAACAGCAACAAAAATTTGTGATTAATCCAGTCATTTCGGTTTTGGTCACAGTCATTCATTTGGCTTTTGCCTTCTTCGGGGTTTACTTGGCTCCCTTCGGTCGGACTGCTATCGGATCCAGTTTCGTCTCTCAACTCTTCGATTTGCTCTTCATCGACAAGCTTGAGGATTACGCAAAACCTATCGCTGGCGCCAGTTTCATCGGACCCGCATTATTGGCTACTGTGACTCGTCCTTTAGGCCTCATTTTTGATGAACGTGTACGATCCTTTTTGTTCTCAAAAATTGTTCCAAAGATCCCTCAAATTCCCGCTGAAATCGTTTCTTCCGCTCGCATGTACGTACTCGAAACTAAAATGTGGAATTTCATAGCTGCCCGTTTAATTGTTTCCCTTGCATTTGTCCTTTCCTTGTCAGTTTTACGCAATTCTTTGGCTCGCAAATTCAGGTCCCTCGCCCTTCCCCGTATCTTTTCAGCCTTTTGCTTAGCCTCTGCAATTCCATTGCTGGCTGCTTCTTCCCTTTCCACTCAAACTGTCACAATGATCCTTTTGAATTTCGCCTTGGCTGCCCTGTTCGATGGTAAATTGTCTCGTGCCTTTTCCCTTTTAACTGTCAATTTCGCCATTTTCGATTCTGTTCATGGTTTGGTCCTTCTTGTTGCCTTCTTCGCTTCTGCCTCATCTATTAAAGAATCCTTCCGTCCTGCCAAGGCCATCAGTGCAGTCCTTCTCACCCTTCCCGTTGCAATTTTCGTATCTTTTGCCTTTGATTCCGTCTTTTACAACAAATTCATCTGGCCACAGGGTGAAGTTCTCTTAACCATCGCAAAGGCAATCCAAATTCAAAGCTACTTGAACAGTGCCCTTTCAGCTGTAAAGAACTTCAGTTTCAATAATCTTTTGTCCTCAAAACTTGTTGCCAATTTGGGATTTGTCTTGGCTCCAGCTCTAATTGTTTTCGTTTTTGGTCGCTCAAACCGTTTTAGTCGCGCCTTATTAATATTTTACGTTCTCAATGCTTGTGTCAGTATCTTGTTCTTTTCTGGATCCATCAATTCTGCTTGTACTCCCTTAATTGTTCCCCTCCTCGTAGCTTCTTCAATTTCTGTCCTTGGCGGAGTTAAATCTTCCAGTAATATCGCAAAATCTGGAACTGATCTCTTCTTTCTTGGCTTCCTCCTTCCCGTAATCTTCTGGACGGTCGGTCGCTTACATTTGGAAATTTATTCTGCCCAACAATTCACTGGAAACGCTTTGATGGCATTAAATTCTAAAATTGTCAAGGAATCACAAGATGGCGTCCCTGTTAGAATTCTTTTGGACTCGGAACTTGCCAGTTTCGGTTACAATCGTTTTGCTGAATTATCCCGTAATGCAATTTATTCCGTTGATTCAGAAGCAGAAGCATTTCGAACTGATTATTTTATTGGAAATTGTCCCGATGCCAAGGCCCTTAAAATGTTTCAAGGATTCCAAAAGGTTGACATTAAAACCTTTAAAATTGTTCAATCTGATCGTATTGGAGTCTTTCGTCCATCTTCAAAATGTCCTCGTGATTCCCCTTCAAAGAAGCATTTCTCCGATCTTCCAGCTGAAATTCCTTTAGTCATTTCAAAGAAATTCTTTAATGGTAAATTCTCTTCTTTAAAAGAACAACGTCAATTAATTTCAGCCCTTCTCGATAAATTTAATCATAAGAAGATTTCAAATTCTGCCGCTCTATTTGCGTACCTTTACGCCAATGTTCTTGAGCAAGTTTAGTAGCATATACATGCTATGTTATGATGCGTGTTTTCCTATTCTAATCTAATTCTAATCTAACATGAAATTAAAATTAAAAATAAAAATAAAAATAAATTTATTATACCCTTGAAAACTTGAAGCGCGCAAATGGAAGGAATTTATCGACTAATTGACACTTTGAAACTCACTTTTAACGCAGAAATTACCAAATATTCCACAGAAATTCGACAGTAATTCTTGATCTTTTCCTTATCAGCCTGTATTCTTACCCATTCCATTTCAATTTTCATTTATTTTTACTTTTATTTTTATTATATTTTTCAGACTGAAGGAGGAAGTAGAACGTCTTCAACGTGCCTTGGAACAGAAAGATGTGCATTGCAGACACATTGCAACAGTCCTTAAAAGTAAAAATGCGGAGTGGAAAAGAATTAAAGAGACGCTGACGAGCAGTCGACAGAGAAGTCGACAAGAAATCGAATCTGTCGAAATCAATAAGGACACAATTAATGCCTCATATGTTACTTATGACTCATGTGACACTTGTGACACTTATGATGCATGTGACGATAGTACTCAGTTACCAGTAAACCAGGAAAGACTTACATCTTCATCTCTATCTCCGTCTCCATCTTCAACATCCGTACAGGCAACTAAAACATTTCAAGATACACACCAGTCACACTTGGATACCCTCGTCAGTCTCATCTCGGATGATTCAGAATTCGATGAAGAAGACACGGAAGAAGTCATCATTTGTGTGGATACAGAGAAGGAAAATGGAGATATTAAGCCGGCTGCTTCAGTTTCCGTATTTGAGGACCATAAGATGCCGCAGAAGAGGAAAAGTCATTCACGTGGATGTCCTTGTTGTGATAAGGTATATTTGCGCACTTTACAGCATATATAATCTTCTTTAGTACTATCAAGCCACTAGATCACCACAAACAACAGAACAAGCGGACTCCTTCCACATCTCGGCTAACACTCCACCAGGTTTCTGGGATACTGCATTTACTCCTCGTCAATAAAAAATAAATATATCACATTTATAATGAGCCATGTGGGGATAGTACCCCGGTAATTAAAATTTCATTTGTTAACCCCGGCTGAGTGCACACCAAAAAATATATCACCGCTAACCATCGGTCTATAACCCCCTCTCCGCGCACACTCACGAATACACTTACAGTATTTACCATTTTTGAATTTTATTTTTGATTGTTTAATTTTACTACACACATACGGCATGGCTTACCAACAAAATCAAAATATATCACCTAACCGCCATCCAGGTCTGGGATTCTCTCCAACTACTAGTATCAGTCCCTTCCCGTCACCTGCTTACTCCTCAAGCGATCATCATCCACAACACCGCGGATCTAATTCTTCGTCTTCGCATGGGAAGAGGAAGCAAGTTAAAAATGCGTGTGTGAACTGTCAAAAGGCGTGTAAGAAGTGTGATGATCAGAGGCCGTGTTCACGGTGCGTTAAGTATGGAATAGAGGATGGGTGTATTAATTCTCAACGTAAAGAACGTAAGAGGAAATCATCTTCTGATGGTCAAGAACGAGAATCCCCAGTTTTATCATATCAGCGTAATCCTACATCTTCGTCTTCGTCTTCTTTTTCTTCTCCCACTAAACCACAAATCCATTCCCCGCTAACTATCAGAATTTCAACTCGTAACGGTATACGGCCCTTCCCGAAAGAGCTACTTAAAACACTCCAACAGGAATCGGATGCGCTTGATGAGCATGATGAACACCTGTACGATGAACAGATACAAGATAAACTGAACCAAGATTCTGAGCTAGTAACGGAAGAATTTAAGACTCTTGCGATGATTTGTTCTGATTTGCACTCGGTCTTGAATCATCCGCCTCAGTATTTTGGAAATCAAACAACTTACGGGCCTAATAATTATCATCAGTACCATCAGTCCATCTATCAGCAACAACAACAACAGCAACAACAACGTCTTTTGCATCCTCAATTCAATCCATTATTATATGTACAATCGAACTGTTTCAATCCTCATCAGCTTCTTAATGTGAACGTTCCCTCTCCATTAATTCAAAGAAGGTCAGTTTCCCCACCACTGTTAAATCATCCTTCTCAAGCTCAAGCTCAATCTCAATCTCAAGCTAACTTGGAGCCATATCAACAGCTCCCGTTTTTTAATCAGACCACTGCCATAAATCCACATTATTCCCCGATTAAACGAAATGCATTGAATAGGACACCGCCCGACGAAGAAATAGACAATGACTTGGATCCAAAAGGGAAACTATAAAAGATTTCAAATTTCTTCATTTATTATAGATTATATGTATTTGCATATTCAAATAAAAAGTTATCATTTTCATTCATCCTTCCTAGAAACCGAAACCTTTTATTATACAAAATTTGGTGGCCTATCAAGGGAATTCTTTTCCATTCTCGATAACAGCCATTCTAGAGCCTCTAAAACGCCATTTCCTTTCAAAGCTGAAACAGCAAATACCTTCGATTCACGAGCTTCGATTGATGACATGAGCGGATTGAAAAGCTCTTTTACTTTAACTAAAATGTCGTCTGTTTCGCTGCCGATTAAATCTTGCTTGTTGGCCAAAATGGCAACGGGAACTCCGTCAGAATCCTCATTTCCAGTAAATTCATCTAGAGATGATGTATGTATTTACATAGATGTAAATGATTTACATTACATAGATGTGCGCAGACACCATATAAATACAAACAGACAAATACAGACACAGTTAATTGTTATAAAGTCACCGTTGACTCTTTTTTACGTAAAACTTGATGCAGCCGATCAGTTTGAATGTTTAACGGGTCAATTAAAAAGAAAACAGAATGCGCTTCAGCGTAATATTTCCCCCATAATTTTGGTAGATCCCCGCCACCTCCCAAATCCCAAAATTGGCATTGAATTCCGTTAAAATTGCATTTACTCACTATGTATATAATGTAATGGAGAAGTAAGAGATAATAATATAATATTTACACTTATATTATGAATATTTTATTTCTTACCATTAAGTCCGACTGTGGGAACTGTACTTTCGAGCATTGCCTCCCTCTTTCCTGTTAAAATATGTTTAATCCTTTCTAACAGTGTCTGTATAATTAAAACAAACAAAACGCACTTGGAAAATTACTGTTTTTCCTGATGAGTCGAGTCCAATTATTAAAATGTTAAATGACGGCTTCCTTGTGTAATAATCGTAAAATCCATTCAGTAAGCTGAACATTTGTGTCGTAAGCAAGCCAGCCTGGATGGATAAGATAAATGATCGATTACATGCAAATTTAAATGTGCATAATCATAATCCTAATCATAATATTTCTCTGGTTTTTCGTTGTTCCTTTTCCTCTTCCTATGTATTTTAATTTATTTATGATTGGAGAAGTTTTGCCATATTCATTATCATGACAAATATCCCAAAATCAATACTATCCTCGATTCCATAAAAACTACAATTACCTTCTTCCTTAACTTTGACATTTTCCATTTCAAGTCCCATTATATCCATGAAATCGTCATATTCGTGAATCTTATTGGAATAATATTTCATCATTGGGAGGATGAATTCATGACGATCCTCTCGTAATTCTACGTATAATTTTCGGAATTCGGGATGATGTTTGATAAATTTGAGTAATTTAATATGATTTTTACTTGATCTGCCATGGTATAGCAAAGATTTCAAAGTAAAATATCCTCCCCATCAAACGGGATAACTGCCAAGCTCTAATTGCACCGAACCCATCCGGATCTGGTCTTCTTGATTCAAAGCATCCACTAACCTTGTATTTAATTACTGTGCTTACTGAACGCAAATTGGCAAGCTCAAGGTCATTCGTGTAATCAAATATTTCATAAATTAAATCATTTGGCATACTTTTTATATCTACAGTGGCCCCTTCGAAGATTCGGAGTAGATGCAAAATTATTAGGATTAGGGAAATCATTATTTCTGCAGGGAGATGAGATATTGCGATATGAATTCATATTGGCATCTTTAAGATTCAAATTACTAAAAAAGAACTTTATTGGTTTAATAGTTGAAATATCATTTTTTATTAAATTTCTTGTTTTCCTGAATTTTGCAAGCAGTGCTGAAAAATAAATAAATGAAATTACCATACCACTTGTGAATGGCTAAATCAAAATATTCCGAGCTGCTGGTTTTGAATTCCTGAAGTGCTTTGCTTCCAAAAGCTTTAATGAATAATTTATCTTCATTTTCGTAAGCGTAGCCATTTCTTATCTTTAAATTCAGTCATTTTGATATTTATGAGGGGAAGTGGAAATAACAACTTGTGAGCCATCTGAGCTTATGGAAAAAGAAATAATACATTTGTCTTGTAATTTAAGAACCGTGTCCATCGTCAATATTATTCTTTTTCGTCCCTGTATCATTTGTCGTATCTATGCATATGATCAATATTTATTTTTAAATTTTTCCTTTTGAATTGATTTCATTTCATATAAAACAAAAACAACTCTTTCTTTTATTAACTAGAATCTTGACACACTAATGCTACTACCATATTGATCAGTAATCAGATTAACGCTTCCGGTATGATGGTTCAGGGCATGAAGTAATCGGTTGCCAGAGTTATCAACAAAGGACAAGTAGATATGATTCTTTATCCATTTATGAACGACGACATCTGAATATTGTGCATTTATGCTAAAGCTTACGTCTCGTGTGCCTTGGCCTAAATCGCCGAATTCAGCTATGAATATTTTGCTGCCATCCGAAATGCAGGTATAGGCGAAATGATTGCCATCAGGCGAAGAAGAAAGTAATCTAGATTCTGTACCGAATCTTTCACATGCCTCATTAACAGATCCATTTAGGTTAATTTCAAGCCTGCAGATTTCAGATTTCATAAGACCATCAATATCACTTGGGGTTACTTTGATGTAAAAAATGAAGTTATTTCCTGACGACGGGCTCAAAAATATGTCAACATCATTAAACTCTGAGATAAGGGTCAAAGTAGGAATCTGAGAATTAGAGTCCAATTCAATCGAATATATATGGAAAGTTTTTGAGTCAAGTTTTTTAGAACTGAAAAAGATCCTTGATCCATCTGAGCTTATTGAAAAGGTTATGATGGGCTCATCAACATCAGACTTAAATAGTTCTATTGCTTCAGAATTTAGTTCTTTTGTTAAATCAACAAGCATTAAAGTAGTATATTCGTCAGCCGCGTAAATCAAAGTCTTCCCATTCTCACTGACAGCGAACCAATCATTAAATTCCATGTTATGATGAAGGGTCAGCTCGGTCCCATCAGGTCTAACTGAGAAAAGCTCGTATTGACCTTTGCTGTTAGTTTTTTGAAAAAATATCATTTCACTCAAATCAAAAGCGGATATTTGGCTATCAGCATCCCTGAAGGTGACAGCATTTGAGGACTTTGTTGAATTTTTATGATCATTACCACCAGAAGAGTTGCTACCAGTCGAGGCGATGATCAAAAGAATAAGGGTGCCCAAAGCAATACCGATGCAAATGCCAATAATGAACTTTTTATTATTGTACCACTTAGAACTTGAACCGTCTTTTTCAGTATTCATTTTCTCTTGAAATTCAACTTTAGTATCAGTTAAAGAGCTCATCATGTATGAAAAATTTATTACCTCCAGGGTATTATATATTTAAATAAGTGCCCATGTGGACAGTTACCATATGGACAGTCACCATGTGAATCAAGCACAAGTACTCAACCAATCAAAACATTATATTTATTTATTTACAAATTCAAGAATTTAATATTTTCTCTAATAGTTTTAAGTAATACATTCTGATCCAAATCGGTAGTAGCCAAGGCTTTCCTCTAAAGCACAGAGAAAGAATATGTGTATTAGCCATGAGATATATTTTTGTGCTGCGTTGTACCAAGGAAAAGATACAACCGCAATATAAATGTTTCCAAATGTCAATGAATTGCTTGTCTCCCTTTTTAATTCCAATTCTCCTTAAAGACAATAAAATTAATTTCTTTAATTTCTAGAAAAGGGATGGAGATAAGATAAGGATCAAGAAATTTTAATTTTTTTTAATACTAGCTTGTTATTTCTTTTTAAAGAATCAGCCTCAGTCCCATCAATTCCAATACTGATACTATCATCAGTCTCAGTCTCAGCCTCACCAGTCCAATCTGATAAGGAAAATGATCTGTCAAGCCACTTGGTATTTTGCATCGGCTTCCTTTCAACTGAGGAATCATCATCAGCGGGAAAGTATATTTTCTTCAAAAATTCAATGTAAACTGAATCGATCAAATTCAAAGTTTTATCCGCCACATCCAGAAAAATCAAACTAATTCCCTGATCTGATTGGAAAAGGAAAAGGATTCCGTCAGATTCCAAGTTTACTTGTAATTTTGATGGGACGAGGAGAGGTTTTAATGGATCCAAAGGGATAGAAAGGGAATGAAATCCTTCCAATTGATTCTTTTTGACAATTTTGAAAGAAGTGCTGCGAGTTGTTGAATCAGAGCAAGTCAAGGAAGGTATAAAATAGTTTACATTTACTACAGAATAAGATCACATGGACATGGAGAATAAACACATCCATCCCATCATATATTATATAAATACACACGTGCTATGCATAAATTGAGATATATTCTTACAGTAAACTTTTCCGATTTGTGGTAGGGAAATAAAATTAGAAATGTCCCAAATTCCAAAATGATCTTCTTCCTTAGATTTAGAACCAGAAACAAAATTTATAAATGGAAAGAATTCCTTCCAAGAAGAATTTCCATCATTTTCCGA
>SDXP01000190.1:0-15469 GCA_004369235.1 Perkinsus sp. BL_2016
TCTGTAGAGAAAGCGGAGATTATGGTGCGACTGCTGCTTCAGTTTCGGCCGGATCTGCGATTTGTGGAAGACTCCATGGTGCGCTTAGCCTTGCTTATGCAAGGAGCCACTGGAGGGAATGATGAGACAGTCGTTAATTTTATGAATATGGTGCATGCGGGTATATTTCTTGATTTTTTTTGTATGCGTTGGAGTTACATGCACATGCGTTTTGATTTTTTTGAGAAAATAGTACATGAACGTTTGCCTCTTGTCTTTGAGCATTTTTCATTACTGAATATAACGACTGATATGTATTTAAGGCCGTGGTTGTTGACGGGCTTCAGCAAGGTGCTTCCATTACGAAGTGCCTTGCGAGTTTGGGACGGATTTGTGCTTCTTGGAGAGGCACATTTGTTCTCAGTTGCAATTGGATTACTTACTCTTATGGAACATAGACTAATGACTCAGACATTTGCCGGTTGTATTGACATTTTGACCGGAAAAAAAATTCATGATTCGAAAAAATTATTTAAACTTGTCCATGATCGTCCGGTCTCATGTAGTCGTCTAGCTGCCTGGCTAGCTACTCAAATACTCGCTGAAGAGAAACAAACTCTTTACGATCTTCTAGTTTAGAAAAAGTTCTAGTGTTTTACGCAAAAAATCAAATATCTAATATCATTTGCATCGAAAAGCGACAAGGCAAAGTTGCCAAGTTTTTTTTATTTTCACCTTGCAAGTGTTAGCTCGCACAAACCGATGAACGAAAATTTCCTGTGCTCGAGTTTCCACACTACCTGGTCGCATGTGTCTGAGAATATCTATAGCTTGCACGCTACTCATCCCTGCAGAGGCGTTCTGACTCTCCCATTTAAACCCGTGCAAGGCTATATAGCATGCAAGGAAGGTCCCCGTTCTTCCTATACCACCCCGACAATGCACATGCATGCATTTTCCGCTCTCAACCAAGGTAACAAACTTATGCACTTGCTTGAAGCTCGGCACGGAAAAATCTGTCACTGGAATGAACTCGTTAGAGATATGACCTGCCGAAGAGAACCACTCTGCTGTCAAAGGAGCCTCCTCCGTTAAACTCACGACGACTTCAATTCCGAGTGCCTGAAGAGCGGAAATTTGTTCCGCCGTCTCTGGTCTTCCACTGGCGCACAGGTGACCAGGGACTATCCAGCGGAAAAATTTCGGCAAACGAACAAAGACCCCCTGCAGTACAGTGAACAAAGATACGTCGTTTGATATACTCAGTTTTGATGAGTTCAAATTCGCTAGTACCTTGTGGTCCATTATTGAATGAAAATCTATTTCAATGTGCTCCTGATTCCAGTCCTTCACTTCCTGTTCTGTGAATACTAAACCAACCTCGGTATGTTGGACTACTTCGCTAAATGGACACACACTAAACATCTTCTCATCCAAACTCACTGCTTTCATATAGCATATACTTGCGTTCTTGAAACGACTTTTCACTAAATATTCGTCACCCAAGCATTTCCATTCAATCGCAGACCGCGGCGTTTGAGGCTCTGACATCGGTATTTGGCTGCTCCTGCTATTGCCGAGCCTTTTCGCTCGCCTTTTTTGTGAGTTGTCTTCTTTACATGTCTATTGATAAATATGGACATATGTTTTTTAATATGGAATCTGACTTGTGCCAAAATGTGCCTTCATTTTGCTGAATGTTACCAAATACCTAGCTCATATCAGACCGAAACATTATACATTTAAATTCACATTAGTAACCAAATTTCAACCTGGGTAAAAACACAACAATAAACACGGCTATCAAAAAACGAGACTATCAGCGCCAAGTCGGACTTGTTGGTCTTTTGACTTGACACTTCATTCGCTCGGCGGATGCCGTGAGTCCCCCGCGGAGAAGGCGATATTGCGATTATTTACTGAGCTCAGCGAGAATATCGAGGACAAGTTTGTCCAGGTCAACTTCTCTGAGAGCTCTAAAAGGACGAGGGAGGTCTTTGAGGCAGATGACGTCTTGGCCACGTACAGCCACGCGGAACCAGCCTTTGCGAGGCTTTTCCGAGTTCAGCGCTGATGTGGTCTCCGGTCTACTCGCCTTCACACCTGTCAATACCTTATTCGCAACTCGCCCGAATAATCCTCAGCTCTTGCACGCTTCAAAGGACAAGTCCGGTCCAGCAAGGTCGGTCTTGAGTTCGACTTTGGCCTTCTTACGTGGTGGCATAAACTTTCGCGATTCTTAACAACATTTTCACAAAATATTTTCTATATTACCTAAAATAGTCTCCTTCCAGTGCGTCTGGAAGTCCAAACTTCGCCACTTCTTTGCTGCTCTACTCAATTCCGCCCTCTTATGCGGGTTCTCTGCGATCAGAGTAAGCGCGTTGGCGAGATCGTTGGCCGAGGTGAATAGTACGCCTTTGTCAGCACCAATCAACTCGCCGATTGCAGGGAACTTGAGTGCAAGCACAGGCAACTCTGCACCTAACATGTCGACAACCTTCATAGGCAAGTCTACCCCAGAGGAGCTTGCATGCAATGAAATTCCTACATCTGCAGCGCCGAGGAGTTTCGGGTAATCCGAAGTTTCCAGCCAACCTGTTCTCAAGCGTATTTGCTGAAATTTCCGATTCACGAATTCCCGCTCGAATGATTCTCGATTCTTGCCCTTACCAGTGATGAAAAACAAGAATCTGCGATTTCCGCCAATTTCCAGGACGTCCATGGCATGAAGAAGCAGTCCGAAATCCTCGTCATCTGTCCAGGATGTAGCTGACACTGCCAGCACGTCAAAGTCACCTTGGCGAATTTCGAGACGCTCAAAAAGCGATTTTTTCTCAACTGGCGAAATACGACCTCGGAACTGAGGACCCGGTCTATCGTAAAGTGTCACTAATCTTTTTTCGCTCGCCCCAATATCAGGGATGTCGATTTTCCATTCTTCGGTTAATAAAGTTTTCATGGCGTTACTGACACATATTCCTAGAGTGCATTTTTTTGCAAAGTAAATTTCCAAAGTTTTGTAGATTTTCGCTAGTCTTCCTGGTTTCATTAATGTGTGTCCTATATTGTGAAAGTCAACCACCAGCGGGACACCTCGGACTTTGGCTGCCAAGTAGCACACAGGCAAAGTGGGGATAGCTGGTGGCGACTGCACGAGAAGCAGCTGTGGTCGAGGTCCCAGCATCAAATGGAGTAGAAGTTGCAGACCTTCTACTGCAATCTTCAGGATTGCGTACAAAGTGTATGGGATAGAAATCGAAGAATTAAATTTTTTTATAAATTTTATGGAAATTTTGGGATTTTTTTGTAATTTGTCCAAGATTGGACTTCCATTATATCCTATAAGCTCTATATTCGAATTCATTGTTTCCAATATACTACATGCATGATATTGCATGCGAGGAGAATGGCCCAGTTCTCCTAGGACTACTATTTTGACAAGTTTTATTTGACTTCTCCTAGTATACAATAGCAGACATATTATAAATATAAACCCGGAAATCGGAAGCAATGAAATTTCCATGAACTCTTTAAGTCAACAATTTAAAATTACATATCATGACCTCGAACGCAGCTCAAACCCCGAGTAGCTCGCGAAGTGTCTTCTGGTCCCGGCGATCGCCATATGAACGGAAGGCTCGCTGTATCCGCTTCGCCGCCCAAACAATCACAAAAACTGACTGGTACTTGCTTCGTGGGGGGCGCAAGGGGGAAGTCGCGATCAGGGCAGCGGTCGGGATGGCGGTAGGGCTCGGGTTCGAGTTCGGGTTCGAGTTCGGGTTCGGGCTCGACATGGGATTCGGTGATGGGAGTGCATCCTGACCCTGAAAAACCTGCCCTAAAGACCTCCGCCTGCCCTCTGCTCGGAATTCTTTGGCTCGGAGAAGTCGCAGAGTGGCGACTTGCAGGGCTGGTGCGAGGACGCCGGATTCGGCGACGGCCTCCAGTACGCGATTTTTTAGTTGAGCGAAGTCGCCAGCGTCCGGGAAATCCGCAATTGCTAGGACAATGTCCGTGAAACTCCTGGTGATGACGGGGGTTACGATGGCAAGCGAAGCCAAAGTGGGGGTGATACTGGGAGTCGGACTGATGTAAGAAGGAGTCAAGATAGTGCAGTCTGGGACAGTAAATTGGATATCCCAGGCTTTGCAGGGCCGGCCTTGCTCATCAATAATGTCCCCGGTGAGAGAAATCCTGGAATATCTCATAAATGGCGAGCGAACAAAATAGATTAGTTAGCTAAATAGAGTTAACTCGTAGTTTCCTAGAGAAACGGTGGAGCTGCTTGAAATTTTTGTTACGAACTTCCGATCGATTGATTTACCGTCAAGTCTAGCGTCGTCCAGAAAGACCTCTAGACTAAGGACATCCGGAAATTCCGAAAAATAACCGATCTGCGCTGCCACGTCAGGGAGATCCTCAAGTACCACGTCACACAAGGCCTCATCGGAGCCAATCAGGATCGGAAATTTGTCGCACGTTTTCTTCCAGCTCGACACCAATATCGTGGCTGACGTCGTGTGGGTAGAAATGCGGGAAGGAGTAGAGGTGAGCGGGGTATAGATGAGGGGTTTTTGTAGCAATTTGAGGATATTTTCAGGCGAAATTCCAGACACGCGACGCTCCGCTAAAAGACCCTTCATTGCATACATCTGTAAAAGTCGAAAATCGTCTACAGAGACAGCAACGGATTCGGGCGCTCCTGTGACGCGATCCACGATGAATTGCGGGTCACCCAAACTTGGCTGTTCCGTCAGGGTCCGAATCCAGGATTGTCCGAGAAGAATCGGATCTGCTGGATGAGTTGACTGAAAGATGGTCATGAGAAACGTCGGACAAGCGTCTTTTTGAAGGACACAAAAAGACTAGACTAGCCTCGAAGGATGGATAAAATTCCGAGCTAATTTATACATATCACATTCTAAACAAGAAATGTACTAATAATAGAATAAGCCAAATCTGCTGAGGTGCAGTACATTTTGCTTTAATGCTAATTCGCGTATCGCAGGTGCGCAGTTTTCGGCCCTACAATGTTCGTATGTTTGCACCTGCGGATATCCATCCCTCGGAGAAATACGTGAATGAGTTTGATCATGTGACAGATCCGTCGAAATTTCCTAGTCCGACCGCTCTTCCCCCTCCGCTGTCTGAAGAAAGCCTGCTGCCCAGCAAGGCGAGGAAGTTGGGATGGGGTTTCAAATCGTACGCGCCTTACCATTTGGTTTCCGAGTCGGCGTTCCCTCGAGAGGCGGATCTTTCCAAAGGCGAGTTGGCCGCAGGGGCAAAAGTGGAGCGTACGGAAATATGGAAATCAGACAAAGAGCCTGCAATAGTGAGTATTTCGAAATTTTCTCCGGACAATTTCCGTGCAGTTGGTTATGCGGAGAATGCGAATGTGCCTGACTCAGCGAACGTTACCGGGTACATGGATTTCCGACACAACAGACTACCGACGACTCATGCAGACCGTCGACCGTTTTACTACTTCACGACTGCGATGTTTGGCGTCATGGGTGCCTGTCTTGTGCGAGGTACTGTCACCAAGATGGTGCATCTGCTTTGGCCGAATCGCGGTGTGGTAGCAGCAGGCATTGTAGACGTCGATTTGTCAGCTGTACAGCCTGGAGACAATGTGGTAGTAAAATTCCGAGGGAAGCCAGTCTTTGTGCGCAGACGGACTGAGGAGATGATCAGACTGGCAGAGAAGGACGATGCAGTAGTCGCCACTATGAGACATCCGGAAAAAGATGTCGAACGAGTCAAACGCAAAGAGTGGCTTGTCACTCTAGGTGTATGTACTCATCTAGGTTGCATTCCTTATCCCAATGAAGGCATGTATGGCGGATACTTCTGTCCATGTCATGGCTCACATTACGATCATTCTGGACGCATCCGATTCGGACCTGCCCCATTTAACATGGAAATTCCTGACTACCTCTTCGTTGACGACAACACCATCAGACTTGGCGTCAAATAGTAATACCTCATTGTGTGCGACTAGTACTACTACTACGACAACACCTCCTTGTGTTTGAGTATTACGCAATACTACGCAGCTAGCAGTTTAAGCAGAATGGGCACTCGATACTTCCTTTATACGACCTTGTTGGACAAGAGAAGGTCGCTCTACAGTACTTACACTGTGGACTGAGCTGACTTGGACTTCTTAGCGCAAACTCCGTCCAATCGACTGCAATAGCCGCTCGACAAGTCAGGCAATGTGTCTGAGTCGGGTCAGTCAGAAATCCGCCGCATACCGGACATCGAAGTTCTGCTTCCACTGGTCTGGCGTTAAGCCCGAGTTTCCGAACAACCTGGAGTTGTTTTTTATGGAAATCTCCCAAAAGATCCACCAATGGTGAATTAAGCACTTTGTCTGCAATTGCAGCCGCTTGTCGTCTGCGATTCGTCTTAAAATTCGAGCTCACTGCGTGTTTAGCTACTGCCAGTATTTCCCCGTCAGTCAGCGGGAACCTAAGCAGCAGCGTCCACACTGTCGCTGGGTCGCTATGGCCTCGCGAAGAACAAATCGCTGACGCTACGTGGCGATACAACACAAACGACGGAAGAAATCCGCCGCTCGTCTTATCCCTGTTGATCCTATCAACTCCTTCTCCGAAAGCAGCTGCTGCGGCATACACTCGGCGCTGCTCGAGTAGACGGCGCCCTTCAGCGAAAAGCTCATGCAGATTGAATCTAGAAAAATCAAAGATCGTTGTCGTATCCTCCAATACCAGCAAAGACGCATGTGATTGAAGACCCAATGATATCGTTGATCGTGCTAGAGTAAAGCCGCAATCATTTGTGTCATTTAACTTTTGTTCATTGCCCATCACTACCTCCGCTCTTACGCCATCTGGTCCAACTATTTCCGACACAGGATGCTCTGCTTTCTCCCTCTTCGGCCCGCCAGTTTCCGCTTGATCCCCCCGTGGTTTAGGCGATATCACTTGTCCCAGATCTCCGGTAGGATATTCAACCGTAATGACACTAGGGTGCAGCTCAACGGACTCAAATGCATCCTCTGCCCGCTCGCCAGGCAAAGGACCGGCCGCAAAGTCAAGAGACAAGGCCTTGTTGGTTTCTCCGAGTTCAGTCTGAGGAGCTGCTGTTATTTGCCCGACATCAGCTGAGGAGTCACGATTCCCGATTTCTGATTCGACTGGGACATGCTGAGGAATATCCTGAGGGACTACTTTGTCGTGGTAACCCATAACGTCCTCGAATGACATAGGGGCCGACCGGAAACCGTGGTCTCTAGGATAGGGAAGGTATGCAAAAGACAGGTTCGACGTTTGCGCCTTGCTGATGAGGAACGCGAGCAGCGATTGCGCCGTTATGGCATTCGCTTGAGAGTTTCGATCGATGACGTCACGGAGCCGGTCTTCCACAGCGTCCAGACTTAGAAGACGTTCTCTGGCTTCGGCTGTTATAACTCCGGGGTTAAAATCGGCAGCTACCGCTAAGGCAACGTCAACTTCGCGTTGACTTCGACAGGCTAGCGCCCATAGAACGTTGGGCTCCAAAAGATGTCGAGGAGCTTGAGACGAGAGACAAAACGAAATAACTCGATCGGAAATCTCGCCGTAGGCTTCCCGAAGATTTGCTCGCCAGTCTCCCCTAGATGGCATAGCGATAGGAAGAAGTTGCCTGAGCTTCAAATCGCCAAGCCAACGTTCGATGGGAAACTTTGGCCAAACCGGTATTTCTCTCGGATAAGTGCCTTCAGGACACATGACCGAGTGATCTGAGATCTCAAAGTTCAAATTTCCAGACCCAGTACGCACCACTCCGAGTTGAATCTTTTGTGAGTTGTTTTCGAACACAACTTGAGCGGAGATGGACACGGAAATATCTCCTCCACAGCAAGGTTTTTTTTCGCCAGTAGCAATCGGTTGACCGTCACTGTCAACCAACTTCCACCCCGTTGCTGATTCTAAAACAAATTTCCGATCATTCAAGAAACCGCGAACTGTTTCAGAGTTTTGACTTTGAAAGGTTGCGATCTCAGTGAGTCTTGTTCTGCTCACCTCATAAATGCGCACTGTAGTGTCTGAGGTGCAAAATATTTGATTTTCTCCGGACCCGGAAATTTCTCCCGATAAATCCCCGGAAACACCAGAGATTGGCATCGCCTTATTACTTTCAGGTTCGGTCAGCAGGACTAAAGCTCCTTCGTCAAAGATTATAACGGCAGAGCTCTGCGTCAGACGCGCGAACTGCGCAAGGCGGAAATTTCTTGGAGATCCGCAAGCGAAAAGGCTTGGTTTTTTCGGGCCATCGAAAGCGATGGAAGCCGGAAGAAAAGAGCTTGAGAGTTTGACAACTCGGCCGATAGAAGTAGCAAGTAATTGAGCACCTGTAGAAAGAATGCAATGGCCAATGACATGTTCTGTACCTTTGAGAGGCAACTTTAGGGCGTATTCAGTCCAGACACCGGCGGTAAAGCAACCCAGAGGGGTAATTGAGTGTTGACACAGCTCCAGTGTTTCGTAATCAAGTATGAGTACTTCGCAAGATGAGCTTATGAGAACGAAAGCAGAAAAATGGTTTTTTTCCAAAAGAACGACCTGTATATCTACGATTGGATAAGTAAAAGGAAGAAGATACTCGTGAAGAACATCCAGTGTGACAGAATCAAGCTTTTGTAATATTGGGGTCTCTCCAGTTACGGTTGATATAGCGAGAAAAGAGTGATTTATTCCGGGAAACTGAGGCATAATTCAAGGAACGGGAAAAAATTAGAACTCGCTCGTCATCGCTCAGCGTAGCTAGAGATGTCTCATCGCAAGTTCGAGCACCCTCGCTGCGGTTCCCTGGGGTTCCTTCCTCGCAAGCGGACGGCGCACCACAAGGGCAAGCTTAAGTCGTTTCCTAAGGACGATGCTAGCAAGGCTCCTCATCTTACAGCCTTCGTGGGTTTCAAGGCTGGCATGACTCACATCGTTCGCGATGTTGATAAGCCTGGCTCGAAGCTGCACAAGAAGGAGGTCGTCGAGGCAGTGTCAGTTCTTGAGACACCCCCTATGCGCGTAGTTGGATTTGTCGGTTACATTGACACTCCCAACGGCATGCGTGCTTTGACTTCCGTTTGGGCTCAGCATCTCTCTGATGAGTGCCGTCGCCGCTTCTACAAGAACTGGTTCAAGTCCAAGCGCAAGGCCTTTACCAAGTACTCTAAGAAGTACGCGGAAACCAACGGGTTTGAGGCTGAAATCGCCCGTGCTAAGAAGTACTGCACTGTGATCCGTGCTCTGGTCCATTCGCAGGTCTCGAAGGCCAAGACTGGAGTCAAGAAGGCACACATTGTGGAGGTCCAGATCAACGGTGGCTCTGTCGCTGAGAAGGTCGAATTCTGCACCAGTCTCTTCGAGAAGGAAGTCCCGATTGGCTCCGTCTTCTCCAAGGACGAGATGGTTGATATCGTCGGTGTGACCAAGGGTAAGGGTTACTCTGGTGTCATCAAGCGTTGGGGTGTTAAGCTCCTTAGACGCAAGTCTCACCGTGGCCGCAGAAAGGTCGCTTGTGTTGGTTCTTGGCATCCGGCCAGGATCTCCTTTGCCGTCGCCCGTGCTGGTCAACTTGGTTACCATCATCGCACTGAGATCAACAAGAAGATCTACCGCATGGGTACCAAGGGTGACAACACTTCCGCCACTACCGAACACGACCTTACTGAGAAGGCCATCACTCCCATGGGTGGCTTCCCTCATTATGGTGAAGTGACCGAGGATTGGGTCATGCTCAAGGGCTGTGTCGTCGGCACCAAGAAACGCGTCTTGACTCTCCGCAAGAGTCTTCTTCCTCAAATCTCCCGCAACGCCACTGAGAAGATCGACCTTAAGTTCATCGATACTTCATCCAAGTTCGGCCATGGTCGGTTCCAGACCTCTGAGGAGAAGCGCAAGTTCTTCGGTATTCTCAAGGAGTAACCCTCCTTTCGCCTTTGAACTAGAGATCTCTATCCTTTACCTGGAACAACACCTAGTTTCATAATTGTTGTCTTATATTACCTAGTGGTGCTTTTGTTATCCTTCATATGGCACAATTATTTCTATAATATGCTCAATAAATCCCCGAAACACAGTCCGTTGTCTATATATACACTCGGAAAATTTCGCTCGGAATTGCATGCATTCAGTTTCCACGAAATCCAAAGACTACACCAACGAGACATCTTCAGCTCTGCTCGTTCAGAGAGTGTGGCGTCAGTTCCGACGTCGGTCCCAGATTCGTGCAAGAGCTCATCGTGCACTTTTTCTCCGTCGCCATGAGGAGCATGTGCGTCTGTTGCAACGGAAGGTCGCAGTGGCTAATCGGCTTGCTCTTTCTCCCGACACATCCGCCGCACTGTGCGATGCAGCTGTCCGAAAAATTCAGCGGCGATGGCGACTTCGCGTGTATTGTGCTGTTGCCAAAGCCACGTTGAACGAACGCCGACTTCAAGTAGCCTCTACTGTCATTCAGCACGGTTGGCGAAGATGGAAACTCCGGAACAGCGCCAGCCTCACCTCGAACCCCTTCTCGCCGATCTCATTCGACGCTCCTTCTGCTATTTCCAGCTTCATCGCTAAGCATTCAACCGCCACATTGACAAGCACTTCGTCGCTCATTGAGCAGTATGTAGCCTTTCGACAATCTCAGGAGACGCGAGAGCTAGGGAAGCAGCTTTTCACTGCGCGTCTTGTGCATCGTAGTCGGCGTTTACATTTTGCAGTGCAAGACGAGCGATATATCACCACCCTGGCTACCGGTAAGGCGAAACTTCATAGTGTCCGCGCCACTTTGGAGTCCGAGTTCCGAGAACTCGGTCTTTGCGGCCCCAGTGTGAAGTCGATGCCGGATGAACACTGGAGTTTGCTTGAACGCCTCAGCAGTAGGCTTAGTGCAATATCCAATTGATCATGAGGAGTTTTGTGTTCGCTTTTGTTTTTTATGAGAAATTTTCTACTGCTCTGTGTCAGTCTTGGAGTCGCACTGCTTCAGCAAGGGTGTGAGAAGAAGAAGAAAGAGGAGAAAGAGGAGAATGAGGAGAAAAAGGAAACGCCGGCATTTGTCACGACTAAGGTCGCCGTAGACAGCGCATCAAGCAAACAAACTGGGACACCAGCATCCTCTGACAGATCTTTCCTTGTGACTAAGACTGGCGTTGGTCACGGAGTAGATCAGAGCAACCGTGCTACTGACCTGCTGAAAACCTTGACGAATTCGGCTGCTACTAGATAAAGCACTGATATTTTCCAATTAACCAATGTTTTTTGAGTTTCGCACCTGTGCAATTTATCGTGTACTGGAATAAGTCTAAGACATTGCTAATACGGTAAACTCTAGCAATCATTGTGCTACAAACAAGACGTCTGCAGGAATACCCTCCATTTCTCTATTGACTTGCATCATCGACAGTCTATGGTTCTTGATTCAACCGCATAAACACTACTATTTTGCGCGAAAAAATACGTAGTCGGAAAAATTTGGAAAATGCAAGGTTTAGACGTGAAGTCTCTATTTAAGCCAAAGAAAAAGTTGATCAAGTCAACTGCAGTAGCAGAAACAGTCCAAAGTACTGCAGGTATTGAAGAGACGCCTGCAATCCCTGCGGTGTTGAACATTGAATCGCCGGAAATGAAAAAGACTGAGAACAAAATGGAGGAAAAGAAGACAGAGAACAAGCCAACTTGGGGACCCTCAATAGAGAAAGTTGAAGAGTCTAAAGATTCATCAACCGGTCCTGTAGTGTTGACACCTTCGACGCCTGTGGCGCCAACAAAGTACATGCCGCCAAGTGCTCGACGTGGTGAAGACTCGATAAGACCGTCATCGTCAGTCAAGTTGAGTTCGATGCCGACTTTGGCGGAATCTGTCAAGGAGTTGGAGCGAGCGAAGAGTGTCAATGTGACATCTCAGCAGCCGACAAAATCCAAGGACACTGACGAAGTCGCTCGCAAGGAAAAAGGGAAGGAGGAGCGGAAACGTCAACTTCAGGAGGAGCTGAATCGGGCTGCTAACTCACAACAGCAGGAGAAGCCCAAAGAAGTAAGCGCCTCTCTCGATGAGATCGCCGCCAAGTATGCTAATCGGCCCAAAATAGGAAGACAGCATATGCTCGTCTTCGTCTAGCTTCTGAGTCTCTTTAGAATTTGTCTTGTGTTTCGCTATATCAAGTAAATATTGCACTGTGAATTACAAAAAGAAAATTTTTGTCTAACACGTTCTATAGAGCTAAATTATCTAAGCTCACACTCTTACGCTTGTGACTTCTTGTCTGCAGCCAACGTCGATACGTCTCAAAGTGAGGGCGAAAGTCTTCGCGTCGCTCGCCCGCAGTTCGTTCAATATTTTTAAGACGCGCGAACCGTTCAACTTCGCCGGCTTCCAATTTAACTTGTCGACGAAGGAAGTCACCTACCGAGAGATGACCCCTCTGAAGGACGTTGGCCAGAAATTTCTGCTTATCAACTGCCCCAACCCACTCGTGCCAGGCGACACGGAAAATTTCAATACCCATATCATGAAGAAGACGGTGCCTGAGAATAGTTTCCTCTGTGAATCGGAAATCGTTGACGAAAAAACTGCTTAAATTGTCAACCAACAAGACTTTCTTCTTTCGCAAGAAGGCAGGATCCATGCTTCCATGCCCATCAGCAGTTTCATCTACACTGGGAGCATCCTCGAGGACGAAGTCGACAGTGAAGGGGCCCATTCGAAGGAGCATGCGGTGAGAAACTTGAAGGCGTTCAAGGACATCGGAAATTTCTTCGTGTAGTGGAGTTTTGCGCTTTCCCGGGAAGTTGATGTGACGCTCGGAAAGTTTGATAAGAAAATTTCGATTATGGTCGGAAATTTGTTGCCACCAAAATTCCGGACGCAAAATGCGCATTGTCACTGCTGCCTCGAGTGTTTTCATCAGATGATTGGGTCGAGCGGTAATAGCGATACCGCGAAATCGATCAAGTACATATTTCCGCACGTCATCTGTGTAAATGTTCGCAAGCGTCAGCGGTTCTGTTGCTGCCCGCATTTCTTGCGCATGCATAAGGTCCATTTTATTCCGGGCGAGCGAAGAAATTTCAGATCGCCAAATGACGTCCATTTTTCGATGGCCAAAGAAGGCTAATGCATGTAGACACTTTAGGAAGTCCTTCGGTCGGAATATCCGCTCATATTTGACCAAATGATCGGAAATTTGCATCAGAAATTTCTGCCCTGGATGCATGTGCGTGCGTCGCAAAGTCCACAGGATGGACATGACTCCATGCGAGGTCATTGCTGCAAGGTGCTCCTGGGTAACGCAGTCGAGAAGACGGGCGATAAGTTTGGTGTGCAAGAAGCGCGATTTTCCGATTCCGTAGAAAATGTAAGCCATGTGTTGAGGAGTGATGGAATCGGAAATTTTCATTGCTCGATTGGCGAGTTTTCTCCAAATTTTGAGGTCTAATTTCCGGAGACTGGCGGATTTTTGGAAAGCGGCGGCGAGCGAAGCGGCTTGCATAGAAGCCGTAGTCATAGAAGGAGATAGCGTGACAGCGGGCTGTTTAAGTGTGTATTGACGCACACGATGCTGCGTCCATGATCGGAAACGCTTGTTGTAACGAGACACGCCTTCTTGACGGAGAAGTCGCTCGCGCTGAGATGCGGCATGCGCGAGTTTTTCCCGAGGCTGCACACGCTGACCTAGGTGAACGAGACTACGGAAGATCATCAAGGGGGGATGCAGTGGAGATGGAAATTTCTACTTTTTTGATAATTTTTTTCCGAGTTTATTTGCCGCGCGAGTTTCCTTACGAAGTCTGGCGAGATCCACCACTCGAAGGTCATCACGATCAACAATTTCCAGGTCTCGTGTGACTCGAAGTCCTAGAGCACGAGCTGTGCCGATCAATGACACGCATATCGAACGCAGAGACACTCCGATGAAGGCTGGATCAAGTGCCTTCACTTGTGCTATGTGGTATATCTCCTTTAACGTGATATTTCCGATCTTCGTGAGGGCGCCATTGCTGCTGGCCGTGTGCACTCGCGCCACACGCATCAGAAACCATTGCGCCTGCGGCGAGCGAATTATCGTTTTGTGAGTTTTGTCCGAAAAAGGAACAACAGTCACTGACAATGGCACATCTGGACGCACTGTCGAAGTTCGCGAATTCACCTCTTTAATAAAATTCATCGAGTTTATTCCTAAAGGCCCCAAAACCTGGCCTACTGACGGGGACGGCTTGCTCAACCCTGCTGCCATGATCATTCTAAAATGACCCACTGCTGACATATCTTCCCGAAAAATTCCTATAGCTGCACAGTCCCTCTTCCGATGTTTAGGCCATCGCGAAGCAGAATGACTAGCTGGTGGCACAAATACATCGACGGTATCAATCCTGATGATCCTCCGCGTCGACAACTTTCCGCCTTCTTTAGAGAGACTGAAATTGACCCATATAAACTTCCCAAAGAGCTGTATGACGACTATCGACGCTACTATCTCACCGAACTGCACTGGTCTGTCCAAGGCAAGGAGACTGATGCCTGGAAAAATGTCCTAAGCAAGCGCAAACATCACATTTACGACCTGAAGTGTATTTATCCGTTAGATAATAGCTCTAGTGTGGTCTCCTGATGCTTTTTGCGTTGTTTTTTGTGACCCTTGACGTTAAAACAATCAAATTACATCATGAAACGTTCTATAGCACGCTGTGTGACTCCTTCCTTATTTGCAATTGAACAAACTTTGTTAGGAAACGCGGAAACCGTAATTAGTGAATCTGGAAATTTCTTTCATCTACGCGGCTCCTCTGCCGGACTAGGTCAAGTAGTGACTGCGCCTGGCGACGTTCGCGGTGTTGTCACTTCTTTCAGTGCTTCAAAAACGACCGTCCTGAAGTTACCGAGCGATTTCTCGGACTTTGTGTCATTTTCGCTCGCCAAAAACGATCGATTCGCTAGCACTGTGCCATACTTGCTCGGAGATCCTCTTGTTGACGTCCAGAGCTCGCTGAAGAGTGGATCTGTTATCGCGTTCACTTCAGATCATCCACCACATCTAAAGCGGATGATATGCGACCGACTGGCGAATTTCCGCGAAGTCCAGGGAGACAAAATTCTTCGGACGCGAATAGAGAACGGCATCAATGACTCCGAGCTGTTCCTTAACCTTCTCCGACTTCCAAAGACTGCGGTTGAGCTTCACCGAGACGGCCCAGTGACTCTTATCCTCGAAGACCTCGATGACTACCAGGAAGCCTATAGAAGACTTCAAATTGAGGCTGGCACACCATTACCAGTTTCCTTTCTGCAAGCGTTGAATGCAGCGTTGAATGTAGCCGGAGGGCGACTTACCGTCTTGGCCGTAGTAGGGTCTTCTGAGGATTTCAAGAGCGCCGTCGGACAAGCTGCCGACAGTGTTATAGCATTGAACGCAGAAGGCGCAGTTGAATTGGAGTCCGCTTTGCGGCTTCCGAAGAAACTTCGTGACTGTTCAGTGGCCGAGCGTCTTCTG
>SDXP01000113.1:0-15276 GCA_004369235.1 Perkinsus sp. BL_2016
GCGTCAATTGCTCATTGCCCTTGCCATGATTGTCATCATGCTCATGCGCCCAAGCGGGCTCTCGTTTAGGCAAATCGCCGCGCATTGCAAACGCGGTGTCGGGCATGTTCAGAGTGGCACGGTAATTTGTTTTTTGTTCGGACATTGTTCAAAGCGTCATGGTGTGGGGACTTGCAAAGTCGCATTTCGAGCGGCGAAAAATGCACGCGCATCGTCACAGTCCTTGGCAATGCCCAAAGTGAGGGCCTCCAAGCTGTCGTACTTGAGTTCGTCGTGTAATTTGTGCAACAAGTCAACTCGGATGATTTTACTGTAGCCACCTTCCACCCCAAGCTGGTTTGGCCAGTCTAAGCAATGGGTTTCTAACAGGACCCTGCCACCATTGACATCGTTAGGGTCCAAAGAGGGGCGAATGCCCAAATTGGCCACCCCTGGCAAGGCTTGTGGGCTTAAGCCATGAACTTCCACATTGAAAATACCGCTGGCTGCGGGTTGCCGGTGGCTAAAGCGCAAATTGAGGGTTCTGAAGCCGTCCTGAGCGCCTTCATGAGAGGCGCCTAGGCCGCGCCCTAGCTTCCTGCCATGCACCACATGACCGCTGATGCTGTAGGGCCGTCCTAAAAGGCGGGCTACCCCGTTCATGTCGCCTTTGGCCAAGGCTTCTCTGACAGCAGAGCTTGAAACCCTGAGGCCATGCACTTCGTAACTGTTCATCCTGGCCACATCAAAACCCAGTCGCTGACCCGCGGCGTCCAGCATGCTGTAGTCGCCGGCTCGCTTGGCGCCAAAGCGAAAATCATCGCCCACCAGCAAATACTTAACACCCAGACCCCTGACCAAGACAGACCGAATGAAGTCCTCTGGTGTTTGACTTGCTAAGCGTGCGTCAAAGGGCAGCACCACCACTTGGTCGATGCCACAACGTTCAAGCTCTAGCAATTTGTCGCGGAGGTTTGCAATTCGTGCAGGTGCCAATTCAGGCTTGTTGTGAAGTTTGGCAAAAAAATCTCTGGGGTGTGGTTCGAAGGTCATCACGCAACTGGGTACCCCACGGTGCGCAGCTTCGTTTTTCAAGAGTGCGAGCATGGCCTGGTGGCCGCGGTGGACACCGTCAAAGTTACCGATCGTCAGGGCGCATTGATGGGCCCTGTCTGGATGGTTGAATCCGCGAAATACATTCATGCTGCTTGCGTCATAAAAATGAATTGATTACAGGGTATATTGTGACTGACCAGAAAGACTGGCCTGTTCTCGTTTCATGTCATGGTTTTACCGTTGGATGGAGTCGCTTGTGAAGGTCTTGAAATTGTCTGCCCAAGGGCTTCCGCAGTCTTGGATTTCTTTGGAACAAGCTGTGGTCTATTACGCAGCCGAAGATGTCCGCTGGGAAGCGGGTCAAGAAATTGCTGTTTTTCGCGGTGGCCACAATGCCATCACGGGCGAACAGTCCATCATCAAGGTCAACAGCATCATTGGTACCCGCGGCGTTCATGGCATCAATCCTTTCGAACTCCGCCCCGGCCTGACCAACGGCAAATTGTTCATTCGAGATCGCAATGTGTGTGCTTATTGCGGCCAGCGATTTCATGAAACAGAACTCACCCGCGAGCACATCGTGCCCTTTGCACAAAATGGCATCGACAATTGGATGAATGTGGTCACGGCGTGTCGCTCATGCAACCATCGCAAAAGCAGCCGAACACCTGAGCAAGCGGGCATGCCTTTGCTCTACACCCCTTATGTGCCCAGCCTGTGGGAAGATTTCATTTTGCGAAACCGCAGAATCTTGACCGATCAAATGGCTTTTTTGATGGCACATGTGCCTCAAAATTCCAGATTGATCGATTAGATCTTTAGCTCACCTTAAGCGAAAACGCCAGCTGTTTCTTGCATGCTGGCAGACACTTCTCCCAAGTGGTGCAGGGTGTCGCCGAAAGTCATTTCAAGCTGCGTCAATTTCTTGAAGTAGTGGCTCACAATGTACTCGTCAGTCACGCCAATACCACCATGCAATTGCACAGATTGTTGTCCCACATAGCGCATGGAATTGCCCAATTGGTATTTGGCACGGGCCATGGCTTGGTGGCGCTCAGATGCAGGTGCATTGAGCTTCAAGCTGGCGTAATAGCTCATTGAGCGGCCCAACTCCAATTGCATTTTCATATCGGCCACGCGGTGACGCAGGGCCTGGAAGGTGGCGATGGTGGTGTTGAACTGCTTTCGGGTGTTCATGTAGTCCACGGTGATGGCCATGGTTTTGTCCATCACGCCGACGCCTTCAGCGCAGGCACACGCAATGCCAATGTCCACGGCGTGGCTCAATGCGGTTTGACCATCGAGGGTTAGCAAACTTGCGGGGCTTTGATTGAGTTGGAGTTCAGCGGCGCGGCCACCGTCTTGGGTACCGTAGCCCGACGTGGTGCAGCCCTTGGCTCCTTTGGCTACCAAGAACAAAGCCAGCTTGCCGGATGCCATGGCTGGCACTAAAAAGGCATCTGCATGGTCACCCACGGCCACCATGCTTTTGGTGCCGGTAATGAGCCATTGACCATCTTGTTGCTGTGCTTGCGCATCGCATTTGTGGGTGTTGTAACGTGATTTGCGTTCTTGGTGAGCCAACACCACAATGGCTTCGCCGCCTGCAATTTTGGGCAGCCATGCGGCCTTTAAAGCATCGGGTGCATAGCCTTCTAAAACGGCGCCAGCAATGAAAGCATGCTGCATGGGTTCGAGCACAATGCCGCGGCCCAATTCTTCCATCACCACCATGCCTTCAACGGGCCCCATGCCCATACCGCCTTGATCTTCGCTGACATACAGGCCGCACAGGCCCAGCTCTGCCAGCTCGGTGTAGGCGGCGCGGTCAAAGCCGCCCGCATGCGTAATTTCGCGGCGGCGGTCAAAGGTGTAGCCCTTGTCGACCCATTTGCGAACAGCGTCGCGCAATTGTTCTTGATCGTCTGAAAAATCGAAATCCATGATGTGTCCTTTAGGGGTTAAGTCATTAACCCAAAACTACCTGAGCCACGATGTTGCGCTGCACTTCATTGCTGCCGCCATAGATCGTGGTTTTGCGCATGTTGAAATAGTTGGCTGCAAGCGGTGCGTTGGACACTTCGTGTCCGGGGAAGTCACCTTGCCAACCTGCATCCATGGCTTCGAAGATGAAGGGGAGGCTGAAGGGGCCGGCTGCCAACATCATGAGCTCGGTGTAACGCTGTTGAATTTCGCTGCCCTTGATTTTCAAAAGGCCTGCAATGTCGAGTGAGTTTTTGCCAGATTTTTCGGCAGACAAAACACGCAAGACCAACATCTCCAAAGCAACAATGTCAACTTCCAATTTGGAAATTTCATCGCGAAAACGCATGTCTTCGTAAACGCCTTCGGTTTTGGCAATGCGCTTGAGACGCTCGAGTTCGCGTTTGGCGCGGTTCACGTCGGCAATGTTGGTGCGCTCATGGGCCAACAAATGCTTGGCGTAATTCCAGCCTTTGTTTTCTTCACCCACCAGGTTTTCTGCAGGCACTTCCACATTGTCAAACCACACTTCATTGACTTCGCATTCGCCATCGAGCAACTTGATGGGGCGCACCGTAATGCCAGGCGTCTTCATGTCGATCAGCAAAAAGGAAATGCCCGTTTGCGGTTTGCCTTCGTTGCTGGTGCGCACCAAGCAGAAAATCCATTCGCCATACTGGCCCAAGGTGGTCCAAGTTTTTTGGCCATTGACAATGTACTTGTTGCCCACGCGTTCAGCGCGGGTTTTAAGAGACGCCAAGTCAGAGCCTGAGCCCGGTTCGCTGTAGCCTTGGCTCCACCACACGTCACCACTGGCGATGCCAGGCAAGAAACGTTTTTGTTGTTCAGCATTGCCAAAAGCCATGATGACAGGCGCCACCATGACGGGGCCAAAAGGCACCACGCGCGGGGCACCGGCCAATGCGCATTCTTCTTCGAACAAATGCTTTTGCACAGCCGTCCAACCCGGTCCGCCAAACTCTTCAGGCCAGCCCCAACCGAGCCAACCTTTCTTGCCCAAAATCTTGGCCCAACGCTGTAAGTCGTCGCGCGAGAGACGCATGGCGCTGTGAACTTTTTTCGAAATTTCTGAAGGTAAGTTTGCTTTTACCCAAGCGCGAATTTCTTCGCGAAATGCGAGTTCGTCGGGAGTGAATGCCAAATCCATGAGGTGTGTCTCCGGTCAATGCCAGTAAAAAAAGAGGGAAAGAGCGTTTTTAGCACGACCGTGCGCAAATCCGGTGTCTTGGCTGCGACAAAATGCAATTTAGATGCCAGCTGCAGGGATAATACGGGGTCTTGCTTGACGGTTCATTTGTGAAAAACATTGTTATCTTGATTTCTGGCGCTGGCTCCAACATGGCAGCCATTGTGAAAGCCGTCCATGAAGAGGCTTGGTCCAAGAAATGGGGTGTGAAAGTGGCAGCTGTAATCAGCAACAAGCCTCAAGCTTCAGGCCTGATGTGGCTGCAAGCGCAGACTGAATTTTCGAACATCAAAACGGAAGTGTTAGACCACACGCTGTTTGAATCTAGGGATGCCTTTGACCAATCCCTGATGGCGCGAATTGATCTGTACGCCCCCAAGTTGGTCGTGCTAGCGGGTTTCATGAGAATTTTGACGCCTGCTTTTGTGGCCCACTATCAAGGCCGTCTGATCAACATTCACCCCTCATTGTTGCCCGCATTTACCGGATTGAACACGCACCAGCGCGCCATTGATGCGGGCTCCAAGTTCGCTGGCGCCACAGTTCACCAAGTTTCTGCCGAGGTGGATCAAGGGCAAATTTTGGCCCAAGCCGTGGTGCCTGTTCTCGAAGGTGACACGGCCGAAACGCTGGCCGCCAGAGTGCTCACCCAAGAGCACCTCATTTTTCCTTCAGCTGTAGCAGCGTTTTTCAAGTCTCAGGCAGTTCCTCGCCCAACCAAGTAAACCGGGGTTGAATGACCCCCTTGATGTCCACCGTTTCATTGAACATGGCGGCGGGCCTGACCCACAGACCTTGTTCGCCATAAAGCGCTTTGTACAAAGTCATCGGCTCTAGAGACTCGCTGTGACGCACTGTGCCAAGCACTTGGTAAAGTAAATTTTTGTAGTGACGGTAGTAGCCAGGTCGGGTGATGATCAGTGGCGGTAAAGTTTCTTCTTGCATGAAATCGCTCTTGCGTGTTGTGCGGTGGGACAATAGAGCTTATGCATCCAAAAGCCCTGTTAGACGCCTGCGCCGAATTGGTCAGGCTGACCCTCCAATTTAACCATCCCGCTGATGCGGTGGTTTCTCGTTTTTTTCGTGACAACCGCAATTTGGGTCCCCGAGAGCGGGCCACCTTGTCTGAAACGGTTTTTCAAGTCTTGCGGCAAAAACTCTTGTTTGAGCACATGGCCCGATCTGGCAGTGGTGCCAAAGAAAAACGCTTGGCCATTTTGGGTTTTGCAGGCCCCAGAGATTTCGTCAAGAGTGCATTGAACGACACCGAAAAAAAATGGCTAGACATGTGCGACAGCATTCAGCCTTCTGACTTGATGTCGCAGCACATTCACAATTTGCCCGACTGGTTGGCTCGGCCCCTCAAAGAACAACTGGGAGATGAGTTTGGTGCCTTGGCCGAGAGTTTGCAGCAATCTGGCAGCTTGGATTTGCGGGTCAATGACTTGAACGAAAAACGTTCTGAAGTGCAGAAAGAATTAACTACTGCAGGCATTGTTTGCGAGCCCACACCTTATTCGCCTTGGGGTCTGCGTTTGCAAGGCAAACCGTCTTTGGCCAAGGTCAAAGCCTTTGAGCGCGGCGCGGTTGAAGTGCAAGACGAAGGATCGCAGTTGCTGGCGCTGCTGCTGGATGCGCACCGCGGTGAAATGGTGGTGGACTTTTGCGCAGGAGCGGGCGGCAAAACTTTGGCCATTGGCGCCGCCATGCGCAACACAGGGCGCTTGTATGCCATGGACACCTCAGCCCACCGCTTAGATGCTTTGAAGCCCCGATTGGCGCGCAGCCAGTTGTCCAACGTGCATCCTGCGGCCATTGCGCATGAGCGCGATGACCGTGTGAAGCGCTTGGCAGGCAAGATTGATCGGGTTTTGGTGGATGCACCTTGCTCTGGGCTGGGCACTCTTAGGCGCAATCCAGACTTGAAGTGGCGTCAAAAACCTGAAGGCATTGCCGAAGTCGCGGCAACTCAAACTGCTATTTTGGAGAGTGCAGCGCGTTTGTTGAAGTCGGGTGGCCGCTTGGTTTATGCTACCTGCAGCATGCTGCCGCAAGAAAATGAAGACATTGCCAACGCCTTTTCGGCGGCGCATTCTGATTTTGTGGCGTTGCCTGTGATGGAAGAACTCACCCGCTTGAAAGTTGCCAATGCCGACAACTTGTGCAATGGCCAATTTTTACGCCTGTGGCCGCATCGGCATGGCACCGACGGTTTCTTTGCCGCTATTTGGGTTCGAAAGTGAATTCTAAAGGGCTAATTTCGAATGTTTCTCGACAAAATAACTGTCAATTTCAATTCGAAAAACTTAAAATATAAGGATTGCCTTTGAAGGCACTTCCACACAGAAAGCGACTGCATGTTGTTCATCGACTCGGCTGTATTTGACGCAACCATAGACTGGTTGTCCAACGGGCTCTTAGGTTTTTCCGGTTGGCAAGTTTTCTTTGTCATTTTGGGCCTCACCCACATCACGATTGCCAGCGTCACCATTTTTTTGCACCGCCACCAAGCGCACCGGGCCTTGGATTTGCACCCCATTGCATCGCATTTTTTCCGCTTTTGGTTGTGGATGACCACCGGTCAAGTGACCAAAGAGTGGGCGGCCATCCACCGCAAGCACCACGCCAAATGCGAGCAAGCTGAAGACCCGCACAGTCCGCATGTACATGGCATTCGCACGGTGTTGTTCAAAGGTGCCGAGCTGTACCGCAAAGAGTCAAAAAACAAAGAAACCCTCAGCCGTTATGGCCATGGCACCCCCGACGACTGGATAGAGCGGAATCTGTATTCGCGCTTTACCTGGCAAGGTGTGGCACTGATGTTGATCATCGATGTGGCCTTGTTTGGCGCCTTGGGCCTTACCGTGTGGGCCGTTCAAATGGCCTGGATTCCTATCACCGCGGCCGGCATCATCAATGGTGCAGCCCACTATTGGGGCTATCGCAATTTTGAGGCGCACGACGCCAGCACCAACATCTCGCCTTGGGGCATCTTGATTGGTGGCGAAGAGTTGCACAACAACCATCACACCTACCCAACGTCTGCCAAGTTGTCGGTCAAGCCCTATGAATTCGATTTGGGTTGGGCTTACATCTGCATCTTGCAATCTTTGGGTTTGGCCACTGTGAAAAAGACACCGCCTGTCTTGGCGTTTGGCGAAGTACGCCCCGTGGCCGATGAAAAAACTTTGGAAGCTTTGATCACCAATCGTTATGCCGTGATGGCGGGTTACGCCCGTCAAATGCGAGCTGTTTTCCGCGAAGAAGTGGCCAATGCCAAACTTGACGCCAGTGTTTTGAAAGTAGCCAAGCGTTGGATTCACCGCGATGGCGACAAAGTACCTGCCGAAGCGCGCGCACCTTTGAGCGCCACCCTCGCAGCCTACCCCGTCCTAGACAAAATGTTAGCCATGCGCGAAGAATTGCGCCAAATCTGGCTCAACACATCCCACAACCGCGAACAATTAGCGCTTGATCTACAAGCTTGGTGCAGGCGCGCTGAAGACAGCGGCATTGCCGCGCTTCGCGATTTCTCCACCCAACTTCGCGCTGCCCGCGCTTAATCTATTGGGGTCGCCAATTGTTTACCCCATTTAAATTTCTCCGGCAACAAAAAAGCCCGCAACAGCGGGCTTTTCTTCTGGGACAAGCTGAATTACTTCAGTTTGATTTCCTTGTACTCAACGTGCTTGCGAGCTTTGGGGTCGAACTTCATGATCGACATTTTCTCGGGCATTGTTTTCTTGTTCTTGCTGGTCGTGTAAAAGTGACCAGTTCCAGCTGTTGATTCCAGCTTGATTTTTTCGCGTCCGCCTTTGCTTGCCATGATGGTGCTCCTGTAGGGGGTTTAAGCTTGACCGCGTTCGCGCAAGTCTGCGAGAACGGCATCAATGCCATTTTTGTCGATCAGGCGCAAAGCGGCGCTGGAAACGCGCAGGCGCACCCAGCGGTTTTCGCTCTCAACCCAGAAACGGCGATATTGCAGGTTCGGCAGGAACCGGCGCTTGGTTTTATTGTTGGCGTGGGAAACATTGTTTCCGACCATGGGGCCTTTGCCCGTTACTTCGCAGACGCGTGCCATGTGGACACTCCGATACTTTTATAAACAGCTGGTGCCAGATGAGCTTTGCGAAAACAAGAGGGGAGTTGCATGAATGCAACTGATCTGATGTGTGCAAAACTTAAGGCGGTCCAGCCTCACCTCGCCAGAAGGGTGGCGGTAACCCATTTTGCAGGACATCCCATAGGGAATACCCAGCAAAGCCTTGAATTATAGCCAGCTTTTTGGGTCAGGGCCAAGCATCAATGGCTAAAAAATGCGCTGACAGCCTTCAACCAACCTTGGGGTGTTGCAAATACACCCCAAGGCGCGGGGTTTCAGGCGCCTTCTTGCTCCAAAAAGCGCTGGGCATCCAGTGCCGCCATGCAGCCTGTTCCAGCACTGGTAATTGCCTGGCGGTAAACGTGATCTTGGACATCACCCGCGGCAAAAACGCCAGGCACACTGGTCATGGTGGCAAAGCCTTTCAGCCCGCTTTGGGTCACGATGTAACCGTTTTCCATTTGCAGTTGGCTTTGAAAAATATCCGTATTGGGCGAGTGACCAATTGCAATGAAGCAGCCTTTGAGTTCTAAATCTTGCAAAGAGCCGTCTTTGGTGGACTTCAAGCGAACCCCGGTGACGCCAGTGTTGTCTCCCAAGACTTCTTCTAAAGTTTGGAAAGTTTGCAAAACAATTTTGCCAGCCGCCACTTTGTCCATCAATTTGTCGACCAAGATGGGTTCGGCTTTGAATTTGTCGCGGCGGTGAATGAGGTAAACCTTACTGGCAATGTTGGACAAGTACAGGGCTTCTTCGACAGCCGTATTGCCGCCGCCCACCACGCAGCACACTTGCTCTTTGTAAAAGAAACCATCGCAGGTGGCGCAGCCCGAAACGCCGCGGCCCATAAAAGCCGTTTCAGAGTCAATGCCAAGGTATTTGGCAGATGCGCCCGTTGCAATGATCAAGGAATCGCAGGTGTAAACACCGCTGTCGCCTGTCAAAGTGAAAGGACGTTTGCTGAAATCAACCTTGTTGATATGGTCAAACACTATTTTCGTATTGAAGCGCTCGGCATGCTCCAAAAAGCGTTGCATCAGGTCGGGGCCTTGCACGCCATGCACGTCGGCAGGCCAGTTGTCCACCTCGGTCGTGGTCATCAGTTGGCCGCCTTGGGCAATGCCAGTAATCAGCAATGGCTTGAGGTTGGCGCGGGCTGCATAAACGGCAGCTGTGTAGCCGGCAGGGCCTGATCCCAGAATTAAAACTTGGGCGTGTTGGGAAGGAAGGGTGTTGGACATGATGGGTGATCTGGCAGAATTCGGGTAAACGCTAAAGCCCCATTGTAGAAGCTTGTGAAACACCTGTTTGGGGAGGTCTATCGGGTAAGCTTGAGGGTCAGACCATGACCTATTCACTTCGCACCCTTACCAATCCAACCGGCAGCCCCGAAGCAGACTCACCCAGAGTGCTCAACGAGGGCGTTGGCTTGATGCGCTTCACTCAGGAAATCGTTCTTTTCCTGGGTGCTGCTGTCCTCATTTTATTGGCCTTGGCCATGTTCAGTTTCAGTCCCAAAGATCCATCTTGGTCGGGTTCAGGATTGGGCGGCGGCGTCATGAACTGGATGGGCTTGGTGGGTGCTTGGTTGGCTGATGGCATGTATTTTTGCTTTGGCTATTCTGCGTGGTGGTTGGTTGCGATCATGGGGCGCTTGTGGCTGAAGGCTTGGGCCGACTGGCTCAGATCGGACGAAGCCGCGCACAAAGCTGCCGACAAAGAAACGGAATCAACCTGGAAAACCCGTTTGATTTTTTGGATCGGCTTGTTTGTGCTCATGTCGTCTAGCAGTGCGCTGGAATGGGCGCGACTGACGCGTTGGGATGCCATGCTGCCTGGCACCAGCGGTGGCGCTTTAGGTTACGCCGTTGGACATTTTTCCTTGAAATGGTTGGGCTTCAATGGTTCTAGTTTGATTGAAATTGTTTGCCTCGCTTTGGGAATGGGGTGGGCCTTTGGTTTTTCTTGGGGTCAAGTGTGTGAAGCATTGGGCGGCAAGATCGACGGCTTGATGCAATCGCGTCAAGTCAAGCGTGAAATGAAAGAAGACTTGGCCATGGGCCAACAAGCCTTGCGCGAACGCGAACAGCTTCAGTCTAGGTTGCCTGCCGAACCTCAACTGCACCCCTTCGGAAACGAGTTTGAAGATAAACCTTTGTTTGCCGCGTCAGGCGTGTCTGCACCAGTCTTTGCTGAGCCTGTTGCGCCCATGGTCATTGAAGCACCCGTCACGGCAGTGCCGCGCAGCGATCGTGTGGTGAAAGAGCGCCAGAAACCCTTGTTCAATGAATTGCCGGACAGCAAGTTGCCGCAAGTTGATTTGCTCGACAGTTTGACCTTGCGGCAAGAGGGCGTCGCACCAGAAACGCTTGAGATGACCAGTCGCATGATTGAAAAACGCCTGAAAGATTTTGGCGTTGAAGTGCGTGTGGTGGCGGCAGCACCAGGCCCTGTCATCACGCGTTATGAAATCGAGCCGGCAACAGGTGTCAAAGGATCGCAAGTGGTTAACTTGGCCAAAGACTTGGCGCGTTCCCTCAGCCTCATTTCCATTCGGGTGGTGGAAACCATTCCTGGCAAAAACTACATGGCCTTGGAATTGCCCAACGCCAAACGCCAGTCCATCAAGCTCAGCGAAATTTTAGGCTCGCAGGTTTACAACGAAGCCAAGTCCATGCTCACCATGGGCTTGGGCAAAGACATTGTGGGCAATCCGGTGGTGGTGGATCTGGCCAAAATGCCTCACGTCTTGGTGGCGGGTACCACGGGCTCTGGCAAATCGGTGGGCATCAACGCCATGATTTTGTCTTTGCTTTACAAAGCCGAAGCGCGTGATGTTCGTCTCCTCATGATTGACCCCAAAATGTTGGAAATGTCTGTGTACGAAGGCATACCGCATTTGCTAGCACCCGTGGTGACCGACATGCGGCAAGCCGCGCATGGCCTCAATTGGTGTGTGGGCGAAATGGAGCGCCGCTACAAGCTGATGAGCAAAATGGGCGTTCGCAACTTAGCGGGATACAACACCAAAATTGACGACGCAACCGAGCGCGAAGAATTTATTTTGAATCCCTTTAGCCTAACGCCTGATGATCCAGAACCACTGAAGCGCTTGCCGCACATCGTGGTGGTGATTGATGAGTTGGCCGACCTCATGATGGTGGTGGGTAAAAAAATTGAAGAGCTGATTGCGCGTTTGGCGCAAAAGGCCCGTGCCGCTGGCATTCACTTGATCTTGGCCACACAGCGTCCCAGTGTCGACGTGATTACAGGCTTGATCAAGGCCAATATTCCCACACGCATTGCCTTCCAAGTTTCTAGCAAAATTGACAGCCGAACCATCTTAGATCAAATGGGTGCTGAGGCATTGCTTGGCATGGGTGACATGCTCTATATGCCCTCTGGCACTGGTTTTCCCATTCGTGTACACGGCGCCTTTGTGAGTGACGAAGAAGTTCACCGCGTGGTGAGTTATTTGAAAACCCAAGGTGAGCCCGATTACATCGAGGGCGTGCTGGAAGGCGGCACCACAGATGGCGAGGACACGGGTTATGTTGACAGTGGTGATGTTGAAAAAGACCCTATGTACGACCAAGCCGTTGAAGTAGTTTTGAAAAATCGCAAGGCCAGTATTTCTTTGGTGCAGCGTCACTTGAAGATTGGCTACAACCGCGCTGCGCGTTTGGTAGAAGAGATGGAAAAAGCGGGCTTGGTGAGTTCCATGAGCAGCAGTGGTCAGCGAGAAATTTTGGTGCCTGCGCGCGCTGAATAAGCGTCTTCTTTCAAACTGCCTTTTCAAGATGAAAGCCAAACTCCATCTGCCCTGGCTGTCCATCGCTTTGCTTTGCCTAATGCCAAGTGCATGGGCTCAAAGTTCGCCTGATGCTATCGAGTCTTTGAGTCAATTTTTGAAGCACACTCAAAGTGGACGTGCTCAGTTTTCGCAAGCGGTCATGGGGCCGTCTAAAGCCGATCAAGCGCCTCGCAGAAAAACGTCTTCGGGTACTTTTGAATTTCAAAGGCCGCAGCAATTTAGATTTACCTATCAAAAACCATTTGTGCAAGCCATGGTGTCTGATGGTCAGTGGCTTTGGCTTTTTGACGCCGACTTGAACCAAGTCACGATGCGCAAACAAAACCAATTGCTGGGCCAAACGCCAGCTGCGTTCATTTCCTCGTCTGGCGATTTGAAAGCGCTGCAAGCTGAATTCAATTTGAAAGCAGAGCCAGACTCAGAAGGTTTGCAATGGGTTAGAGCCACACCCAAACAGTCGGATGGCGCCGTCCAAGTCATTCGAGTGGGCTTGAAGTTGGGTGTGGCCGGGGCCAGTACAGCCACCAATGTGCCTGTGTTGACGGTCTTGGAAATTGTGGATGGCTTAGGTCAAACATCGCGTTTGAATTTTCAGAATTTTGAATCCAATGTGAAGTTGCCGCCAGAGACTTTTCAGTTCAAAGCACCTGCGGGCGTGCAGGTCATTCGGCCATGAACGCCAGCGTTCACTTACAGCAGCCTTTGGCAGAGCGCTTGCGTCCCAAGCATTTGGGTGAGGTCATTGGTCAGCAACATCTAATTGGTGAGGGCTTGGCCCTTCGCTTGGCATTTGAATCTGGACACCCACACAGTTGCATTTTATGGGGACCGCCAGGAGTCGGCAAAACCACCATTGCTCGGCTCATGGCGGATGCATTTGATGCGCAATTTATCAGCATCAGTGCGGTGCTGGGTGGCGTCAAAGACATTCGAGAAGCGGTCGATAAAGCCGAGGCCGCATTGAATGGGCTGCAGCCGCAAAGAACCATTGTGTTTGTAGACGAAGTCCATCGTTTCAACAAAAGCCAGCAAGACGCCTTCTTGCCGCATGTTGAAAGTGGCTTGTTCACTTTCATTGGCGCAACCACCGAGAACCCCTCCTTTGAGGTCAACTCTGCCTTGCTTTCTAGAGCGGCCGTCTATGTTCTGCAAGCCCTCAACGAAGAAGACTTGAAACTCATTGTGAAACGCGCGCACGCCATTGGTGCGGTGCCACCATTGGCAACAGAAGCAGAGCAGCGACTGATTGCTTATGCCGATGGCGATGCGCGTCGTTTGCTCAACACCCTTGAAACTTTGGCTGTCGCAGCGCAAACAGAGAAGCTAGAAGCTATTTCAGATGCATGGCTGATGAAAGTTTTGGGCGAACGCATGCGCCGATACGACAAAGGTGGTGAGCAGTTTTACGACACCATCAGTGCGCTGCACAAATCTGTCAGGGGCTCAGACCCAGACGCTGCGCTGTACTGGTTCACGCGCATGTTGGATGGCGGTGCAGACCCTCGCTACATGGCCAGACGCCTCATTCGCATGGCCGCAGAAGACATTGGCTTGGCCGATCCGCGCGCCCTTCGCTTGGCGCTTGACGCGGCAGAAGTTTACGAGCGTTTGGGCAGTCCTGAAGGTGAGCTGGCCTTGGCAGAGTGCGTGATTTATTTGGCAGTGGCAGCCAAATCGAATGCCGTTTACAAGGCCTTCAAGGAGGCCAAGTCATGGGTCAAAAAAGACGGTACACGCCCTGTTCCCATGCACCTGCGCAATGCACCGACGCAACTCATGAAGAGCTTGGACTATGGTCAGGGCTATCGCTATGCCCATGACGAAGAGGGCGGCTTTGCGGCTGGAGAAAATTACTTGCCAGTGGGTATGCCAGCGCCAGGGTTTTATCGACCTGTGAATCGTGGGTTAGAGTTAAAGATTGCAGAAAAAATGGCAAGCTTGAATGAACTGAATCAAGCCAATGCAACAAAAAAATAGGAGTTTGGTATGGATGTCTTTCTTCAGCAGGTGATCAATGGCTTGGTCCAAGGCAGCATGTACGCCCTGATCGCCTTAGGCTACACCATGGTTTACGGCATCATCAACTTGATCAACTTTGCCCATGGTGAGGTGCTGATGGTGGCTGCCCTGACCAGTTGGTCTGTAATTGCGCTCATGCAAGATGCCACGCCTGGCATGCCCGGCTGGTTGATGCTCATCGTCTCTTTGGTCATTGCCAGTGTGGTGGCTGCTTCACTCAATTTTGCAATTGAAAAAATTGCTTATCGTCCTTTGCGCAACAGTCCCAAATTGGCGCCACTGATTACCGCCATCGGTGTGAGCATCTTGCTTCAAACCTTGGCCATGATCATTTGGAAGCCCAACTACAAACCATTTCCAACCTTGTTGTCGACCACTCCCATCAACGTGGGTGGTGCTGTGATTTCCACCACACAAATCATGATCTTGGGTGTGACCGCCATTTCCTTGGCTGTGCTCATGTGGCTGGTCAATGCCACCAAATTGGGCCGGGCCATGCGCGCAACTTCTGAGAACCCACGTGTCGCTGCCTTGATGGGCGTGAAGCCTGACATGGTCATTTCTGCCACCTTCATCATTGGTGCCGTGTTGGCGGCCATTGCGGGGGTCATGTTTGCCTCCAACTATGGCACGGTGCACCACAGCATGGGCTTTTTGCCGGGCTTGAAAGCCTTTACGGCGGCGGTGTTTGGTGGCATTGGCAACTTAGGGGGTGCGGTGGTGGGCGGTATTTTGTTGGGCCTCATTGAATCCATCGGTTCGGGCTATATCGGCATCCTCACGGGGGGTGTTCTGGGCAGCCATTACGCCGATATTTTTGCCTTCATCGTGCTCATCATTGTGCTCACATTGCGGCCCTCTGGCCTGATGGGCGAGCGTGTGGCCGATCGCGCGTGATAGAAAAGGTAAATCTGCAATGAACAATTCAAAGACTCTCAAAACCCTGGCCATCGGTGTGCTGCTGCTGATCTTGCCCTTGGTCTTACAACAATTTGGCAACGCATGGGTGCGAATTGCTGACATGGCCTTGCTCTATGTTTTGCTGGCCGTGGGTCTGAACATCGTGGTGGGCTATGCGGGCTTGCTCGATTTGGGATACGTGGCCTTCTTCGCTGT
>SDXP01000451.1:0-15187 GCA_004369235.1 Perkinsus sp. BL_2016
AAATTCGATTGAGTGGCGAATAATTAGAGCTGTTGTTCTCGGGGATTCATCAGAGCTGTTTAAACTCCTCGATGATCCAAGTTTGTCTGTACAGGGAAAGTCTGAACTGTTTGTGGCCATGCAACTCGTAAAGAGTAAGAAACCAGAGCTCGTTTCGGACGATCACTTGTCCCGGGTTTCCGTCGCGTTGGCAGACGCCATCCTGGCTTCCCAAGACTGGCAGCTCGCTGTGGTGGTTCTAGCTATCCTCCCACCCTCGCCTCAGCGGGAGAAGGTTATTGAGGACCTAGTCGCCCGACATATTGACCAGGACTGTTCGTTGCTGATCAAGCTTGGAATTATATCGGAGTCTGCTCAACGTGCTATCGCAAGGGCCCTTGGGTTATAACCAGTAGCAATCGGGGTATTAGGTATTATATATAAAGATATATTCGAAATGCGAAATCAGCTGATCACCATACTGTAATATGCCTGACACCGAGTTGTCTCTGAAACCGACACATAGAGACGGAGATCAGGATCCAGGCATGGATCCAGATTTCCATGGGCGACACTGAGCTCCGTCTGAAAACTTTCCTTACCGAGTTCCGTGTGAAAACTTGCCATAGCGAGCTTCACGGCTTTCCGCTGAGACACCGAGTTCCGTGTTAATAGAGTGAGAGAATCACAGGTTACTGCAGGTACACCGAGTTACATGCCTGGGCTATGTCTGAAGACCACCCATAGCGAGACCATAGCTTAGGACCAGGCCGTGGTGTGTGCAAAATACTGTAGTGAACATGCTCCAAACACCGGGATTCGATCTATATATGAATAGAGGTGTCTAATTTAGGATATTATTCGGGTGGTGGAGCGCCCCCAGATCCGGAGCTTCCCCCGAGCATATGGATGACCACCTGCTTGGAGTACGCGAGCCGCTTGGCGACATACTCATCGGCCACGTCGCCAATGGACCCCAGAGGGTACACCGAGACGCTGCTGTGTCCGCCGCCATTCATGGGCGACATGTAGTGACATAGATGGGAAGTGGCAGAGAGAATGACTTCAGTTCGGTCTTGGAATATGACTTGCCAAACTTTGTTTGAGAGCTGAAAAACGAGGGCGTGCTTTGTTCTCATCCATCGCTTTAAATGCAGTGGCAACGATGTGCTCGATACTACGGGATCCGAAGTATCGGGGAATATGGAAAACGTAGACAACCCTCGAGTGCATCCCTCCTTCTCGGTGTTGGTTTGGAGGTACCCTTTGAAGTTCCGAATAAGAGTCGTCTTCTTCTTCGCGTCCCCGCCCAGGGACTCGTCGTCGAGAGAAATTACATTCACAGTGTCTGATTTGTCACCCTTGTGTCGGAAGAGGTATTCCACGGATCGCGAATTGTTACCAAACACCATCTTGGTTGCGTCGTTGAAGTATACTCCGATTCGCCCTGTGCTCAGTTGGTACCCAATGCCATACTTACTCGAGTAGTCTATCCATCGCACTATCCATGCTTCCGGAAGCGACGACTTCCCGCCAAGTAATCGAGGTGCAAACATTTCCTCTGGATTCGCAACTTGAGGTGACTGGGCGTGAGCCAGACCGCCGCTCGGCCTTGCTGTGTCTTCAAAGGGAGAGCCCGCCCCATACGTTTGGGCCTGTTTCCGGGCCATCTGCACGGCTTGCTGTAAATTCTGATTCGAGCTTCGCAAGGGTGCCATCGGCGGTCGCAGGCCTGGCGAAGCAGCCGCTGTCATAATCGTGGGGGCCTGGCGCTGCTGATACCTGTTTTCATCGTTCGAGGACTGCCGACTTCGACTTCCACCAGCTGTGCTTGTGAATTGCGCATTGGTGGACCTGAGGGGTTGTCGATTAGCGGCAAACATGTTGGGTGAATCGATTCGGGCAAAATCGCGATTGTGGATATTCTCATTGATTGGAGTTTCGGATCGCATAACAGTGGCCGCTGTTCTCGGTGTCTGTGCAGACGCGAGGGATCCAGTGGCTCGGTTCATGGCCTGGATTGATGCCGGTAACGCTGGCGGACTTTGATTGGACGAAAACCATGGATGTCGAAGAATTTCGCCAATAGTGGGCCGACTCTTTGGATCATGACGAAGAATTGATTGAATCAGGCTCTTTGCGCTTGAGGAAATAAAAAGCGTTTCTGGGAACGCATATGCATTGTCTCGGATCCGCTGGTAGGTTGACTTGACATCAACATCTTCAAATGGAGGCTTGCCTACAAGCATCGTAAACATGACGACTCCCAGACTCCAAACGTCGACCTGGAAGGAATGGCCCTTGTGGTGGTTGTCTAGTATTTCGGGGGCTATATAGTTGGGGGTCCCGCAGATTGTGGTTCTTCTCTCGTCTTCGTACTCTAGTTTTGCTGCCAGTCCAAAATCACCTATTTTTAATTCCATGTCCGCGCCAAGGAACAAGTTGCCCAATTTTAGGTCGCGATGAATCACACGCTCCTTGCGCAGATACATCAGTCCCTGAACGAGCTCATATATGTAAAACAACGTCTCGGGTTCAGTGAATCTTCTCTTCTTCTTCAGTAAGTCATTGAGAGTTTGATTCGGGCAAAGCTCCATAATAATGTACACAAAGTCAGCATCATCAAAATGGTTGACGTATCGAACAACCTTCTCGTGGAAAAGCGTCTTGTGAATTGCGATCTCTGACAAAAGTTTCACCTTTGCACGCTGCTTCACCAGAGACGCTTTGGCAACTATTTTCACGGCCCACAGTTCGCGAGTGTCTAGATCCGTCGCCTCGTAACATTTTGCAAACCCCCCTTTGCCCAAAATCTTGCCACGAAGGTATCGTCTTCCTGAAGGGCGTCCCGCAATCGGACGAGGATCCACTATGATTTCTGGGGGACTTGGAATCTGCGGTTGCATCGACGACGATGGAATCGCTGTGGATCCCCCGTTGTGATGCAGGTTAATACCTTGCGACGAGCTACCGTAGGTTGATGGCGGCATAGTCGGACCGGCTGAGAGGAGACCAACACTCGCTGATCGCATCTGGAAAATAAAACCTTAGACTCAATGAAAACCTAGGAGGAGCATGAACAAATCCGAAACCACGAATGAAAAATTCAGGAACAACGGAAAATACCGTTGATTTTCGATTTCGCATCCACCTGCTCTGGGGGAGGTGCTCAACTTGATGTAACAGCAAATGAGATATTGAGCACCGCGTTCACCATCCCGTTGCCAAATGCGCCTCTCGTGAGATAGCCCCCCGCCCTGAGAACTGAAAACCAATCGTTTCTGAATAGTTGGTTCAGATATCCGCAATGGTGGATCACAGTATTGTTACTTTGACGGGATAGTGTACTTTATGAGCCTCGAACCACAACAATGATGTGATTTCAAATATTTAAGTATCTATCTACTCATGGCTTATCATTCCTATGTGATATCCTACAGCTTTTGTTCCCTCAGAGCCATTCGCTCTTCTCGAGAGAGAACTCTTGAATTATGTCTTACGATTTCCTCATCGGATGCACTAACTTCCGCCCCTCGCTCACTCTTCCTGATTGCCTCATTCATCAGCCGATCATAGTCCCTGAATGAGTAATCGACGCCGGTTGCAGATCTTCCGCGACTGGTTCGCCGTGAGGAACTGTCTACATGGACATCAGCATCGTGAATTCGCAGAGAGGATATTTCGCCTTGCAGCCTTCTTCGCTTCCGCATAGCCGCTTTCTGTTGTGGTTCGATATCGTCCACAAACGTCTGCAGTAAGTTGGCAAGTTTCAACTGATGACATGACGGGCTACAGTTCCACCGTAGGTTCGTGAGCTCTGCGGCCGGTAGGCAAGCGTAGTGACAACATCCAATGTCACATGCAGTGCAATTAAGCGAGGGAGCGCTCACACGCTTTCTACAATATACGCACATGTTCTTGCTGCGGTCAGGGAGACTTAAATTGCTCCGCAGTTGAGTAGCTACAGCTCTGATTGTATCGGTTGAAGTCGCAATCAGCTCGCATACAGCGGATGGTGAGACCTCTCTCCAGCATCCAACTTCTAAGGATGTGTCCTTTAGAAGGAAGTATCGCAGGCCGTCTGCGTCAACACCCACAACGGGGTTAAGCATTTCATCTACCGGATTCAAAGAGCTACTGCGTGTTTCAAATGTTGACTGACAAAGAAATCTAACGAGCCTTGTTCGAATTTCGACTGGCAGTGAATTGAAACCGTTAGATATGTCTGGTACTCCACGTGGGAAAAGAATCGACGCCTCGATAGTACGATCAGTAAGTAAGCGCGCGAATGCCTTGTCGATCCGCGAAGAGTCTGGATCATCTGCAGCTGAAATAATGGGTCGACCGGCAAGTCCGAAACACCTGCGGACTATATCCTTCATTACAGGTTCCTTCGAGAAAGGCTCAAGTCCTCCCCTCAATGAAACGAATGTCCATGAATTGAGCTTCAGAGCAACCTCGAAAGCCGATATGAACGAGGCAATATACATGAAATCGCTTTCGTACCCCCCTAAATCACCAGTGACTTCAGTGAAGTCATCCAGAATCGTCGAGGATGATTTTGACATAAAATACGTTTCTCACGTAAGAAATTCAGAAACTCATACAGAAGCTAGATGAGAAGCGGTTTGTTCATATGTATTTCTAGGCATTCCATCATGTCAGCACCCATACGGAAGAAGGTCTCACCCCAAATCCGCGATTTGGTTGAGAGAAACGTGACATCGAGGGAACGATCTATGTACGTCATAGTTGGCGACAACGGACGTGATCAGGTTGTCAATTTGCACTATATGCTTAGCAAACTGACTGGTAAGAAGCCAAACGTTCTTTGGTGTTACAAAAAGGAGCTTGGCTTTAGTAGTCATCAGAAGAAGCGACATCAAGAAGTGAAGAAAGGCGTCAAGTCGGGTCTTCGTGATGCGAACGTGGATGAGCCCTTCGATATGTTCCAGAAAACTACAGACATCAGATACTGTTTCTACCGTGATTCGGAACAGGTCTTGGGTAAAACCTTCAGCATGTGCGTTCTGCAGGACTTCGAGGCGCTGACTCCAAACATCCTGTGTCGAACAATAGAAACAGTTGAAGGAGGCGGCATCATTGTGATCCTCCTACGCACCATGTCATCGCTTCGTCAGCTATACTCGGTTGCGATGGACATGCACAAGAAGTATCGTTCGGAGGACGAAGCAGGCGGGTCTGAGTCGGGCTTTGAGCCACGCTTCAACGAGCGATTTATCTTGTCTCTTGGACAGTCGAAGAACTGCATCGTTATGGACGACGAAATGAACATATTGCCAATTAGTACAGCCACATTAGCTTCGTTGGGTGAACCGGTCGATTCGGAAGCGGTTGGAAGCAAGGAGGAGAGCTTTGAACAAGTTTCCCGATTAGCGAGCACTATCAAACCTGTTGGAGATGTTGTGGTGAATATGTCAAAGACTGCTGATCAAGCCAACGCCGTTCTCCAGTTCACTCAAACTCTGAGCTCTGCTTCCAGCGCGTCATCAACGTCCTCAATCAGACGCTTGGTGTGTTTGACTTCAGGCAGAGGTCGTGGTAAGTCTGCAGCTTTAGGTATGGCGATCGGATCAGCCGTGGCTTTCGGGTACTCCAACATTGTGGTTACGGCTCCCTCTATTGAGAACGTCACCACTCTCTTTGAGTTTGTGACCCGAACCTTGGAAGCCCTCCAATACAAGCCCCACATTGATTATGTTGAAATAACGAGGCGAGTGGAAGACAAGGGTGGGAACGACAAAATGCAATCAATCTACTCAACGCAGAAGGGAAACCGAAAGACGCGGGAGATTCCAACACAAATCATTATCAACAAGAACAATCACAGACAGACAGTCCAGTTCCTCGCTGCAGATGAATGCCACGTTGGCAGCGCCGAGATCCTCGTTATTGACGAAGCCGCCGCTATCCCGCTTCCAAAGGTTAAAGCAATGATTGCTTCGGGTAACCATCTGACCCTCATGAGCAGTACCGTTCACGGTTATGAAGGAACCGGCCGTGCCTTGTCCCTAAAACTGGTTCAAGAGATTAAGCGAAACCCGTCCTTTGTTGTGTCTGAACTGGAGATGAAGACCCCAATCCGTTACTGCTTGAATGACGGGATTGAAAAATGGCTTCACAACCTCTTGTGTCTGGACTCGACCGAAGCTCCAGCTCTGAAGAATAAGTTGGTGGCTCCATCAGACTGTAAGCTGTATCTGGTTAACAGAGATGCCTTGTTTTCGCATCACAAGGCAACGGAGAAATTTCTGCGAAACGTTGTTTCTTTGTTCGTTTCCTCTCACTACAAGAACAGTCCCGACGATTTGATGCTGATGTCTGACGCTCCAAAGCATCACGTCCTGGCCCTGATTCCCCCAGTTGGTGAGGAAGATGCAGCTGTTCCTGAAGTCTACGTGGCCATCCAAATCGCACTGGAAGGTCGAATTGGCTCGAAGGAGGAAATGTTTGCAAAGACCGCTGGAGCTCTCAGACCGTCGGGCGACATGATTCCATGGACTCTGTCTCAGCAGTTTAGCGACACTGATTTTGGTCAACTAAATGGTGTTCGGATTGTTCGAATCGCGGTCCACCCAAGCTTAGCCAGGATGGGGTACGGCTCTGAGGCCATTAAGCAAATCTCTGCATGGATCGATTCCATCAACTCTGGAAACACGTTGCCACAAGCAGTCTCTCTTCAGGAAACGACTGAATCATTGCAACCAGAAGAGACGTCGTCACTGGCGATGGAGAAGCTTAAGCCTCGAAAACTTAAGAAGCCTCTCCTTGCCTCAATTGATGAACCAGAGACCTGTCAAGTTGTGCTGTCCAACTCGGGATCGCGTAGCTATATTGACTTCTTGGGAACGTCTTTTGGGTTGACACTGAATTTATTCAATTTCTGGCGAAAGAATGGATTCGCTCCTCTCTATCTCCGACAGTGCCAAAACGAAACCACTGGCGAGTTCACTTGCATGATGCTCAAGGCGAGCGATCAGGAATGGCTCATGTCGTTGTATGCCGATTTCAGTTTGAGGTTCCAACGCCTCCTCAGTGGGCCGTTTAGAAGTCTGTCATCAGAGCTTGCCCTCAGCATTATTTCCTGTGATGCCCCTAAAGTCAATGAAGTTGATGTGGTTCAATTCATGTCGCTGTATGACCTCAAGCGCCTGCGAGCCTATGCGCGGGGAGAATCGGACTACCACCTGATCACTGACTTGGTGCCCATTATTGCTGAGCTCATCTTTAATGGAAAGCTTACAATCAGTGGAAACCTAACCTTCCTCGCCCGACGAGTCTTGGTCGGTATGGGTTGTCAACGAAAGAGTATTGACGAAATCTACGAGGAGGACAAGCAACGCATTACGATCCCCCAAATTCTTGGTATATTCAAACCATCAATCGATAAGATATCGGCCCAGATTGAAAAGAAGCTCGAGGCCAAGATCAAATCTCAGTTCAATGAACGCAAGAACAAGAACCTCAATGTAATGAAAACCGTTCTCACCCCCAGTGGACCCATGGTCATCGACACTCACGCGGACACGAACCTGCCGACTGAGGCGCAACCGGAAACTCCCTCCACCGAGCCTGAAGTTGGAAAGGACTCGAATAAGAAGACATTGGATCGTGAAGGTTCGCAGCTCAAAAAAAAGCAGAAAGTAGAAAATAAATAGACCGTTTCGCAATAGGGCCTAGGTTACTCAGTTTCCGTGCTGATCCCTCTTTACAGTACTTGGTGAAGGAAGACAAATTCAAAAACTCACAAGAGACCAAAAATTTGTGACAGCCGATAATTTTTTCAAGCTGAGCTTACTTCGATTGATTTAAGAATGAGCTGTTACGAGCAAGAATGGCGAGGGACTTACAATGTCACACCCCTTGTGTTGTGGGCAGTAAAGTCTTCTCGCGCTTCTCATCTGACTATCTTTACCCAGCCTTTCCTTTCTCTTCCATTAATCTCTATCCCAATATTTACGAATCTCCCTAGAACTGTTTCGGATAAACCATGGCTATGAAGTACCTCGCTGCTTACCTCATGGCGGTCGTCGCTGAGGATTCTCACCCATCCAAGGCTAAGATCGAGGCCATCCTAAAGTCCATTGGCGCTGAGATCGATCAAGAGGTCTTGGCTGCCTTCCTCGCTAAGGTCGAGGGCAAGAACGCCCACGAACTGATCGCCGCCGGTCTCGGTAAGCTTTCATCTTTCGCCGCCGCTGCTCCCGCCGCTTCCGGAGCTGCTGCCTCCCCATCGAAGAAGGCCGCTGCTTCCCCCAAGGCTGCTCCCAAGAAGGAGGAGGTATGTTTAACGAGCCTATTTTGATTTTACCTTTTTAATTTTAGGAGGAGGACGCTGGTGACATGGGTTTCAGTCTCTTCGATTAAAGAGCTTAGACCACTGAGCAAGATATTAGTCACGATAAGAACAAATAAATCACACTCATTAAGAATCGAAAGCAATTACAGTACCAACCAAAGAAGAGGCAGAACTCCCATTGTATCGCATCAGTGTCGATTACATATACCAATGGTGGGTAACGATTGATTTGAATCGAGGCTAATTAATCAGTAGATGGACATTATTACTGTACCTGAGATAGCTCCGGTGTAAAGTGAAAACGATTGTCTTTTTTCCGTAGACTCGTTTTCTGGAGCCAAACACTATTTGGATTGAAGTACATCTAATGTTTTCCGTTGCCTGTCTGATAGCAACAGTTTTGGGAATGGGATCGTTGTGTGGGAGAACTTCCGCAGCTTCGACCATCAGTCCAACGTCTACTCCTGAGACACCTTCGACGGAGGTTCCTGAAATTGCAAGCCCTTTGCGGGCTTCAACTCGGATTGTCGATCAATTATCTGATCAGGACTTTGCATCTGCGGACTTTAGTTTTGATGCAGAGGTTCCGAAAGTTCCAAAAGGCGCGATTGCCGGTTGGAAGCCTAAAAGCTCCTCTTTTTACCGTAAATAAATTGGCAATCTGTATAGGGATGTGTCGCAAGTTGTGTTTGCTACGGTAACAAATTTATACCAATACACATACACTAACTAGAGTCTACTTTGAATTGAGTTTTTCGAGGAGGGCGCGCACATCATAGAAGGATTCGTGATCTTTGGCTATTTCATCGGCGTCGGCGGCTAGGAGCTGAACCAAGTCATGAACAAGACCGACTTTGAACGGGACCTGCGACAGCGCAGTCGCGACGAGAAGAATATCCTTGGGAGTCTTGTTCGGAAGACCCTTGTACGAAGTCGCAATGGCGGGAACAAGCCGACGACGGACAAAGAAATCGTTAAACACCCCCAACTGACCGAGAGAGAAAAACAGTTTAAGCAGTCGATTCAGGTCGAGGTTCCGCAGGTCATACGCAACGATTCGCGTGAGTACAAACTGAATGTCTTGGGAGACCGCTGGGGTAACCAGGGGCTGGATCTGATGACCTCCAAAGCGAGATATCTGACCGAGGGCTACAACAAACTTGACACAGTCATCAGTGCTGACAAATGCTCGCTGCTTAACAATTTCTTCATTGTGTTTAACAGATTCGATTCTCTTTAAAAATGCGTCGATACATCTTTGAATTATCTGAGGGGAAATAGATCTGGGATTAGTGGCAATATCGCGAGCGATATATCGCATCAAGGGAATAGCCAAAGTTCCTACATCCCCCTCAATTGCGTCATATAGATCGTTACTTTGCTCGAAGCAGAACCTTACGTGATTGCAAGCAATCACCACTTGTCTGATCCAAGTCATATCGGTCACGTCCTTAATGATGGGAAAGATTTTGTCAAACACATCGGAATCGTAAAGTCGCATCTTCCCACAGATACTAACAAGTCTCACAGCATCAATCGGTGAGAGATTCGTTGATAGTTGCCTCTCCAGCATCTCCGTGAATACATCTGCAGCGATGGGGAGAATGACTTCTCTTGGGAGATTAGAAATGGGCCTGAAAAGATGCACGAGCTCTGGAGGGTTCATCAAAGGTAGAGACAATCGAACTGATTTAATGAGGATTTGCACTTCCTCCCGGGCTAGAGGAGGAGACTCTCGTAGCTCACTGAGAACGCTTGAAACTTGGGTAAACGAGAGAGGAGTGGTGGATGCCTGACGGAGAAGGTCAATGGCCTTGTTCCTAGACATGAAATAAATGGTCCGACAGAAATAATTGAACAATTAAATCCAAAAAAAAGTATTTTTTTGGCTTCTAAATATTTTCTATTTGAAACAACAACTACTAATCATCTGCGTTACGATCATTCATTCGCATGCGTTTAAGTTGGGCCTTCTGCCGAGCCCCATCCTTGGCATACTTTCGTTTCTTGCTCTCCTCCTTGTGAGCGTCCCGCTTGTCCTGGATGAACTTCTCCCGCTTTTCGCGTAGATCCCTCTTCTCCTTCGCCTTGCCGCGTCGCTGCTCCACACGCGTCTTCCGGACCACATTCAAACCGTGAATGAGAGACCGGACCTGTCGCATCGCCTTCTGGTCTTCCTCCGAAGAGCCAGGCAGTTTGATGGAACCAGCTCCTCGTTCAATGTCGCTCTTCTCAGCGCGTCCAACGGCCTTGGGTTTCGCTGCATCCACCTTCTGTCTCGACTTGAAGGGAAGCGAGGCCATCACCTTTGTGGGGATTCGAATCTTGGCAAACTTGTTACTAATTTGGCTTCGATCCTGCTTGGCGTTTCCATAGCTAGAGTCAGGCTTGTGTGGAACTGGCGTGCTCGTAGCTTGCCGAACTTCGTTGATCGTGCGCATGCGCGGCCAGATGTCCAAGTCAATCATGGGATTGCAGAAGGTGGGAATCTCCACGGGAACCCACGCCTTCATAACCACCAAGTCCGACATTTGGATCTTGTGTCCGAAGGTTGCTCGGAACTCGCCGCTGTCTTTGTGCGCCTTCTTGATTTCACCAACGATGCCCGAAACCGTTTGGATTCTGGAATGAAGACACTTCTCCACTTCCAAGTCCGAATTGAACATGCCCTTAATGAACGCCGTCTTATCGTGAACCTTGGTAGGTTCGCCCACCAATTTAATCTTCTTCAGAACCTTCATCTTCTCGGCTCCCTCGAGCACCAGCCCAGAGGCAGACACTCTATAGTTGGGAATCGCTCGCCAGTCGCGGATAAACATAACTCCGGTTTGAGGGGGCACCGCGGGTGCAGATACAAGGCAGAAACAGTGCATGTGCTCTGGAGTGTACTTGAGCATTCGGTGCTTGCCGTCCCGGTCCTCAATCGCATACAAGGGCATGGACTGGAACCGCCGCCAACCCGCTGAAACCAATACTGGGTCCATATTTTTCAAAATTTTCGGACTCCATCGGTGACGCTTGATTTGCAGCAAATGAACAGTGTTGCTGTTCTGCCTCGATTCTGCGCCCGGTGGGAGACCTCCAATCACCACGGGTCGAGATGGGGTAGACAAGGGCTGTGCAAATATACAGGGAACATTTCGAATCGTTAAACGAACAAATTGTCCAATCTCAATAGCTCCTTCCTCATTGAGACGAGCAACCGAAGAGACAACGCCGCCAGTGCCCTCTAACCGATGCCGAAATTCTTCAGGTTCATTCACAGCAGCTTCAGCCTCCTCTGCCTTCTTGCTCACATTGGTTGACCGCTCTTTTTCAAATTTGTCATCTCCGGATTCCGTTTCGTCAGATTCTGAGTCCGCTTCCACCTCATCCTCCACACGTCCGCCGCCAACTTGACTGCTGAGCGTGTAGGATGAGAACACCTTGGTTCGCCGAAGGCGTTCGGCCAAGGAGTCATAATTGTCGTCAGAGTCAGACTCATCAAAGACAACTCTCTTCTCTTCCTCATCGATATTCGAATCTTCCTCGTGATTGTCATCCTCGTCGTCTGAGAACAGATTGGCCTTACTGCTGCTTGCTTCTCCAGACTTCTTCTTGGAAACGGCTTTTCGAGCTTTTGTGCTATAAATCATAGAGTTCAAATCTCCATCAACTTCGTCACACGACACAGCGTCTTCAGATTCATTCTCGATTGAGGATGTAGAATCGTCTTCTCCGTCATCTTCTTCAGGAATGACAACTTGCCTAGACTTGATTGAGACGCCACCCTTGACGAGCAAGAGTCCATCCTCGTCGTCCTCATCGTCGTCGTCGCTCTGAGCCCTTGGTGTTTTCTGCTTGTTGAGTTGCTGCAGTTTTCGGACCATTTGAATGGCTTCGCCTTCCTCGGACCATCCCGATTCAGACGACGTCTCGTCATCCTCCTCGGCGGCATCGTCCTTTCGCTTGTTCACTATATCGTCCTTCGATGTAAAGTGACTGGTATGGTTTCTAAGGGTGATATACATAGCGTCCTTTTCAACGGCCACGTGCTCCGCATCACAGTAGGGAGCGTACAGACTCTTGTGTTTGTCTGCAAGGCTTCTCAGAGGTGCGCCTGTGGATTTGGTGAAGTCTTTAACCGCAAGGCCGGTTCCTTGCTTCTCTGCAGCGGCCAGCTTCTGGGGAAGTGGACACGGGTCAATCATGGGCTCCACTTGGTCGATGGTGTAATCCCCTAGACCTGGAATGTGAGCCAATTGACCGCGACGAAGTCTGGAACCACAAACGTAGCCATAGATTGAAACATCCATTGTTTCAGATTGTTCACGCTCTTCCTCTGTTGGAAGTTCACAGCGGAGACCCAACATGTAGGGGTGTGTTTGACGCCAAGACAGAGGAGGGAAGCGCTGGACAGAGATGAACCGAGCTAGGTTCATTACCTCAGTCTTGTTGTACCGATTGCCGTACTGGAGACCGGATAGGTAAAACATCTTCGCTCCATCATAGAGCTCAGTCCAGAAACGTTGCTTAAAGGTCTTCTTGGTCTTTCGGAGCTTCTTTGTCTCTTTGAAACCGTCCAGGTGTGTCAATACACCCATAACTCTGGGAAAGCCGTGTACTTGAAGAATATTGATGAATTCAAAGGTCTCCATCTCGAATCCCGACCTTCGGCTATCCACCATCAGGAGCACCAAGTCCGCAACTTTGCCCAAGTCAATCATTGCTCTCATGTCGTTAGCTGGGCACTCAATGAAGGTGAGTCTTCTGATTCGGCCACTGACCAAGGTTACTGGGCCCTCAATGTCACCCCCAAGAGTGGTTTTAGAGTAGTGCTTGACCAAAGAACGAATGAGGGTTGTTTTACCAACACCTGGGGGTCCTTGGACTACAACAACGAAGGGGGGTCCCTCGTTCTGGGGGGTTTTGTCAATAACAGTCTTACGATCGCGCTTGGCCTGGAGGTCTCCAAGCCTTTGCATCTTCTTCTTGTTACTGATCGCACCCCCAGAGTAGGTGAAAGCCTTCTTGTTCTGCGGCTTCTCCTGCGACTGGTCCTTATCTTTCTTCTTCTTCGGTCCCATCACTAGAGCTCGAGAAGTTGCGAGAAAAAATCCTGAAACCCTTTAAATGCTCTCTTTCGCAAGAATTTTGCGATGTTCCGCTGATTCATCTTTTCATGTGGTCGAGAACGGGAAGATAGGCGTTTTGAAGCTAACAAGAATGGCTTCTAGAAACGCTATTTCCCCACAGATGTGTAAGACTATAAGTCAAGCTGCTTCGGTGGTCAGCGCTTCGGGTTCCGATATTCGCGCGATGATTTTAACGGGAGACGAATCATGTTTTAGCGCTGGTCGGGATCTGAAAGCTTCGCTCATTCATTCTCCCGACGAGGCTCGAATCTATCTCCATAACGCTCTGACAGCTGTGAAGGATCTCCTGAATTCTCCCATTCCGATAGTAGTAAGCATAGAGAAGATATGCCTAGGCCTTGGACTGGAACTGGCTCTAGCCGGAGACATTCGAATCTGCGGGACGTCGACGCAATTCGGTTTCCCGGAGATCAATCTGTCTCTTTTTCCAGGCTGTGGGGGCGCTGTTATGCTACCGGCACTTTTGGGTAACGTCTCTCTTGCTCAAGATTGGATATTGACGGGGCGTCGCATACCAGCAGATGAGGCTAAGCAGGCTGCTATAGTCAGCCGAGTGGTTGGAGACGGGCAAGCGTTTGACGAGAGCCTCCGAGTTGCGAAAGATCTCGCGCGGAAGAACCGTGAACTCCTGATTAAGACTAAGCACGTCGTCAAGTTCGACTTCAACAACAAGGTAAATTCCCAGTGGTGGTCTATTGCTGAATCGTTGCGGAAGGAGGTTGGCACTCACCCCGATCACAGGATGGCTCTGGAAGCGTTTTCGCGTAGATAGTTAGCCTGCTTCCCTACAATACCTGAAGTACAGTATAACGAGAATCTAGAGACCTCTTGAATGACCAATATTTCTTCATACACGTTTATCCTAAAAGGTCTTTCCTGGCTTGTTGACCTGGAACCGAACATCGCCCTTCTCAAAGAAGTCGACAATCTGTCGAGCGGCTGCAGGGCCTGCATTGTTGTTGGCTTCAGCTGTCTGGGCGCCAATTTTTTTGGGAGTAACCATGACCTGCTTGTTGAATCGGTCAGTTCCCAACTCCGTCTTTAGCTCCTCCAAATTCGTTGGCTGAACGTCTGCCAAGTATCCCGAATCTGGGCGCTCCAGGAGCATGGCCTTGAGGTCGTCTTCGTGAATGACCTCAGACCGAGCGGTGTTGATAAGAACGCCATTCTGAGGGAGCAAAGAGAGGAGGCTGCGATTAATACTCTTCTTCGTTTCCGGAGTGGCTGGAATATGTAGAGAGACAAAATCTGCAGTGAACAGTTCCGGTACGGACTTGACGGGTTCAGCCCCACAATCCCTTATTTGATCGCTCGTCAAGTACGGATCAAACGCAATCACCTTCATTCCAAACCCACTTGCAATTTTGCACATGTATCTGCCAACGTTTCCGCACCCATGAAGAGCCAGAGTCTTATTTCTCAGTTCGTAGCCGCCGTCGCCTCCAAACCTACCCCGCGCGTGGGAAACCATCATACCAAAGGCGAGCTCTGCTACAGCGTTACTGTTCTGTCCAGGAGTATTCATTGCCACCACGCCAGCGGCTGTGGCTTGGTCTAAATCGATGTTGTCAACTCCAGCGCCTGCCCTAACCACTATCTTCAAAGCAGGAGCGGCTGCGGCGAAGAATTCCTGGTTTGCCAAGTCTGAGCGGATTATGACTGCGTCTGGCTGCACTGTGCGCAGTTCCTCTTGCAGTTGAGAATGAGAGGTGTACTTTTCGAATCTTCGAAGGACGTAGTTGAAGGACCCCTT
>SDXP01000344.1:0-14876 GCA_004369235.1 Perkinsus sp. BL_2016
ACCTCTACGCATGTAATAATTTCGAAGATGAAAAAATGATAATTCTCGTACAGCACGAAGTCCGATTTATGGCATCACTGTCCTCAGAAATTCTAAACTGATACATCTAACCTAGAAGAAGCTCTAATAAGATCACAATTAAGTTAGCGATGATGAGTGGGACTAAACGAGAGGAGAAAGTGGATAGCTTCTGACCATACTTTGCATGTACGTTCTAACGGCGAAAATGAATGTCGCTAATTGATTTCGCGGGCCTGGTTCGAAAGTCGGTTTATCAAGAGCATCTAAAATGGGTGACTCGTTGCCGTTGCCAATCACATACATTTTCGGAGAAATCGCCGTTCGTTAAGAATGGCTAGGGCGTTACCTCCTAGTAGCGCAGCTTCGGTGATGTGAAGTAAAGATAAACCCATCACTGGAACAGCAAGCTACGAGATCGTCAAAGGCAGAGCTCAAATTTCCTATCATGCATAAGCTAACTAGATTTTCCTAACAGAAATGGTACTCAAACTTTCGAGCGTAGTTCGTTCGGCCTCTTCGGAAGCCATATATGTAATGTGCTTTTCCTCTGCCTCTCGAATGTACCGCAGCCGCCAATCCTCTTTGAAACTGCTCTTCCAAATCACATAGGCCAAAAGAACAAGTGGGGGAATCGAAATCTTTAGCGCAAATGGGTCAATGCTCGTGGCGCTTCCTCTGGAACGAGCTTTCCAAGCTTCGGAGTGCTCGGAGGTCGCGGCAGAATGTTGGACCGGTTTAAAGCCGGCGTGACTGTCACTCTGTGGAAGCGTATATGCGCACTAAATCCTGTCACGTACCTTAGAACAATCCATAGAAGCCTCATTCATTTTCCTTATAGCATTCTAATGATCCAGTCCTCGTGAACGAAATGAAAGCATCGTCATACCTTCACCTTCGGATCCAATGGCTTCGAAAAGCTGGGCACCTTCGAGAATCCTAATATAGGATGGGAACGGCTGAAAATTTTTGACATCTCACTCTTCAAATCGGGAGATTTCTGACCATAGTCTATAATAATGGCGGATCGTCGAAAGTGCCGTTCGTATCGCGCGTTATCCGCGGAACCTTTGTCCTTAATTTCTAGCATAGTAAGGGATCGGGTTTATGAATCTAGATACTGGAAAGAAAGATGCTTCGCGTTGAATGCAGAGACCATCTTGGATCGGGCGAAAGCTCTTGATTGCGTCGGTACGACCTTCGGTGGCTTCAATCGACCCACGCATTTCCTGTGTCTTTTGGTCAAACTCCTGCAAATCCAGCCCGAGATTGAATTAGTTCAGGCGTATTTAGATCACTCTGATGGTCCGGTGTCTAATGACATACACGCACAAGCATGCGACCTTCGTTATATGCGGGTTCTTGCTGCGGTTTATGCCAGGTTGATTTGTAACTCTGAGACGGTCTACTGTTTATTGGAGCCACTTCTGAAAGATTATCGGACGTTGAACGTGCTAACATCGAACTCGTCGTATACCCGAATTACGATAGACCAGCTTATTGAAAAGCTTATTTTCGTGGACATCGAGGCCCCCTTCGAGATGGTTTTTCCTTCCATATTAAAGCGGTCAACGCTCGAGGAACGGGGAGCATTACGCCCGTTTGAGAGCATTCTAGATATCGAGGCTTAACTTGATAGCTCAAATGTTGTTAGGAATTCAGACCAAGATAGACTAGCATTTAATCGTTTGCGGAATAAAGTAGTAGTCAACGAAATGAATTATTCAAGGTCTTCGCAAAGGTCCATTGAATATTAATTTTTGGAAGAAAAAAAATCGACAACATTTTGTTCCACGCTACGAAACGTTATCGTGATGAATACTGAATATTTGCTTCTGAAAAGCATGATGCTATCATTTTCCACCAAGATCGCTGATTCTGCACCGCTCTTCTTACGACTATCCTATTAATGATGATTCCATATAATATTTGCTACTCTTGACACGCTTGTCGTGTTTGACGATAATAATACCACCTTTCACTGATATCACCGTACAGTACTGAGGTAGTCGTGGAAAAGAGCTCATTCATTATGATTACCCGGCCATTCCATATAAGTGCCGTGCTTTTCCCTGAAGGATGTGAGGTTCAACTATTTGTCGCCTAGCGAGGAACCTCGTACCAGTCAGATGTCCTTCAAAGTCGGCCAGAACTTCAACCTCCGTGACTGCGGAGATGGGGGGCAGGGAATCAGTGAAAACATCAAGCTGGAACTCATGCTCACTTCCTTCATTCAATTCCGACATGTACTGATTGACGATTGCGTCATATTGACGTACATACTTGATCTCGTCTTGATCAAGCCGCTCCTTAATAGTGGCGGGGAGATCCTCCTCGCGTCCCACCTGGTCCCAAACTAAGTCCCTGAGCCTCTCTAGGCGGTAGTTTAAGTATGCCAAAACGCACTGCCGATTTCGCCTCAGGGCAGTGTCCAAAAATGTTATTGCGGCGGTGCGTTCACCCGATGAGGCATTAATACGATTTAAATCCAAATTGAAGTGCAGATGTTTGAATAACTCCCCCATTTCAGCCACAACATCTCGAAGACTTGATCGGTCAAAATGTGGCAGCCATTGCGCTCTCTTGAGACTCGTGAGAAGCCGAGCTGCTGACTGTCCCACTTTAGAATCCTTCCTATTATCAGACGACATACTATATACATCATATTAATCTTCTCGACTCAAAATATGAAAACTCCTTGCTAAGAGTCTAACTATTTTTTACCGTATTTCTTAAGATTTCTCTTCTGCTTCAAATGCTTTGGAACCTTGCTCTTCCGTGCTTCTCTCCGTTCCTCCTTCACAATCTTCTTCCACTCTTGCTTCGTCATCCCTTCAGGTCTATGTCCATCGAAGCGGCCTGCTGTGGCATGATCCGTTGCAGACGATTCCGAACAACTCACCGAATCATCACTATCATGTGACTCATCCTCTGCTGAATCATCATCCACGCTCTCTGTGTCGACGGCGACCAGGTCATCGAACACTGTTCGTTCACCAAGATTTCGGTCTCTCAGAAGCCTCTCGACTTCTCGCATATCTCCAATTTCGGACAAGGAAGCAGGAATCCACGTTTCCATGAACACAGTGTCGCTCACTTGGGGGCTACCATGTCTTGGTTGGTCACTTAACGATAGCCACAGCGTTTCCTCGTCCACCATGCCTTGCTCTGAGATAACGAACTGGAAAAGATCCTGCAAGGGAATCACTGACTCGACCTTTCGGGCAAAAAACTGATTCACATTGAAGCAGTCTCTCTTTAGAAATTCGAGCGAGCGTGGGTGATCCGTTCCCACTGATTGTGAAACATCAATTATGATAACCCTTCCATTCTCCAGCAGCATGTTGTATTCGCTCAAGTCTCCGTGAACTAATTTGCATTGTTGAAACATCCTCCGCACCGACAGAATCACTTGCTTGTATATTTCTCCCCAATCAAGGTCCTCAACTACGTCCTTCAGTCTAGGAGCAGCACGACCGCTCTCACCCGCAAGCGACATGACGAGTACATTACGCTTACAAACGAGAGCTAACGGACATGCGATTCCTGCTCTCGAAAGTCGATTGAGATTCCTCTGCTCCTTCTCGGCCCATAATGACACCATTTTTCGTGGATTACTCTTGCAGTAGCCATGGCGAAACCGGAATTCCCCCTCGACATACTCATCCCGATCCCTAAATCCAAGAATACTGGTTTTGTATATCTTCACTGCCACTTGCGTCCCGTCATTCTTCACGCCGAAGTAAACGTTTGCTTCTTTCCCCGTCGATATGCAACCGGCGAGCTCGTCGAAATGCCCCTGCTTTATCAGTTTGTTGACAACCTCAATAGTCTTCTGATCGAGTACCTGATCGACAGTCGCTCGCGTGTCGCGCGTGAGCCCAAGCCCAGACGACCTATATGCACTTCCTTCCAAATCGTGCTGAATATGTTCCCCTCTAGCAACAGTCAAATCGTCCATCGGGTCACAACTTTTTAAATTTTTGCTTCGCTGTTCGTCACTCATTATTCTTTCTAGCTTCACTAATGCCCATTGTGCGGAAAAGAGCCTGGAAAACTCTGGAGCTCGATGATTCACAAATGGCGGACTTCGCCGGTATCGGTGGAATCGAGATTGATGTATTATCCGAAGATTCGTTCGGTGGAATCCCAGTCAAGGCTCCACAGGGCGTTACAGTCGATCCGGTCAATCAGAAGAAGAAAAAGAAGAAATCTAAACGAGTGGTCGCGGCTCCAAGCGGCTCCGAGAGTTTTCCGGACAAAGAAACGGCCACTGTTTCAACCGGAGAAGAGCCCCATGAAGTTACAGCAGTGGAAGAAACTGTGGACATGAGCGAGTGGTCCAAATTCGGAAACCCGCTTCACCATCTCCTATTACAAGGCCTGGAGAATCAACGATTCACTCATCCGACGCCGATTCAAGCGGCAGTTTTCGATAAGGCGATTGAAGGATTCGATATCTTTGCGGCAGCCGAAACCGGATCGGGTAAAACACTAGGCTTTGGACTACCGATCATGCAAGCCATTCTGAGGGCCAAGGAGACGGACCCCGAACCAGCCACCCGCTGCCTTTGTGTACTGCCAACCCGGGAACTTGCAATGCAGGTTAAGAAACACTTGAAGGCAATAATTGGTGACGAGATCACCATTGCGGAAGCTCTTGGAGGTATGAGTCTTGAGAAGCAGATTCGAGTCCTTTCTCGCAAACCGGACATCGTGGTTGGGACGCCGGGTCGTATAGCTGGTCTCCTAGGACTTTCCAAGTCGTCGGAATCTGATGGTCAACTTTGTGCATAGTGGGAGTCTAATCTCTGCAGTAAACTTTCCTTCCTCGTTTTGGACGAGGCTGATCGCCTATTGGAGCAAGCTCACTTTCGAGATTTAACGGCAATCCTTCGCTTCATCTACGCGTCCATCCCGTCGCTTGAGGCCATCCAGTCCTTTGTGTTTTCCGCCACACTGCCAGTTGACGGTTCCGAGTTGAGTCGTCTTTTAAAGCGTCTTCGCCTGAAACCAGTCAACCGTCGCTTGACTGTGGACTTGGGTGCAGGGGGATCACGCAACCAAGTTCCCTCAGTTCCCACGGGTCTCGGGTTCAAGAGTATGTTTTGCGCCAATGAGGAGGATAGGGAGCCGTACTTGGTCTACTACCTATTGACAAAACTGGCCAATGACACATCCAGTAGTAAAGTAATTGTGTTCGTAAACGCAATTTCATATGTGTATCGATTGGCCTCAGTCTTGCCTCTATGCTTTCCAAAAAACCCTTCGCCAGTGTTGGTGGTTGGCATGCACTCCAACATGCGTCAGAAGGACCGATTGAAGAAGCTCGATCAGTTCAGTGCTTGCAAGGGCCATGCAGTTATGGTTGCCACTGACTTGGCTGCCAGAGGCCTCGATTTACCTCAAGTGGGGGCTGTGGTCCATCTACAGCCTCCCCGGACTCCGGAGTCGCTGATTCACCGATCTGGGAGAACGGCGCGAGCTGGAAGGTCTGGAGAATGTTGCATGATCATTACACCGAAAATGTCGATGCAGTGGGGTAAGTCGGTCAAGCTGGGTCTCAATAGAGAACTGTCTGCAATCACTGCCATTGAACCTGTCTCCATGGACATCAACCAAGTGAGGCTCATTCACAAGACGGCCTCGGGCATCGAGGGAGAGACCCACAAACACAAGCGGGATACCAAGAACAAGGCTTGGTCGGAAAAAACGTGTAATGAAGCTGAGCTCTGGGACAGTGACAACTCTGTCTCTGGAGGCGGCTACGATTCTGATGAAGTTATTGTTGGTGGGAGCCTGCCCGTTGCCCAAACTAAACGGGTGGTTGAATCACGTGCCCATGCTTCAACACCTTTGGATGAATTGCTTAAAAACCCCCTCCCCTCTAGGCATAAATAGAATTAGTTGTTTCCCCTATAGTCGAAATCCCGCACCAACATTTGCTACAACCATACTGTACACAACATGATTCCTCGATTTCCAAAACCAACTGTTCGTCGTCTACATCACAAATCAGCGAATTCTGTTGACGTCTACTGTACACACTCTCTTCCAATCACAACTCTTCATTGTATCACAAATCAGCAAATGCTCGTGACGTCTACTGTACACACTCTCTTCCAATCACAAATCTTCAGTGTTCTATAAACGATTTCTCGATTGCTAAGATCAAGTCCTCGTCAGTAAGTACGTATTCCGAGTTCGCTCGGGGGAAGTTCGTACAGAGCCAATTGTACACACTCTCACTCCGCAACAGCAGTTTCTCCAACCGATCACCATTCCGTTTTCTACGTTTTCGTCTTCTCCGTACTGAGCAGAGGTCAATTAAACCATTCGCAACAAGAAACGCAAAATGTTTTTCCTCCACGCAGTTTCGAAGCGCAGCAAGTGGGACAAGCTCGCCCTCAGTTTCTCGCAACGTTTCAATCTCCTTCAGAAGCATTGCCGTATGGAAATACCTTAAATGGGAGACGCATCCAGACATGAACCATCCGGTCTGTGAATACTCCTTCTCGAGCATCGCTTGATAGAAATTGTATAACCCACAGAAAACTACGCATGCGTTTGCAATCAACCAAATACTAAACTCAAGCTGTCGAGATTCCAAGTAAAGCTCAGATGGCCAGTTTGAAGATATCATTCCGAATTGACATAAGTATACGTCCCACACGGTTTTAAACTCAGGAACAAGGTCGCCGAAACTTAGCCATCCGATTACACCAAAGGACCCGAAGATTAGTGCGAAAATAATCACTAGATGCCAAGCTCGGACTCGAAAGTTTGTGAACAGCAAGGCAGTCATGAAGAGGAGTGTCCATAGTTCCGCAGTCGCGAGTGAACTGTTCATATCAAGCCAAAACAGCAAATTTTCAATGTTTTCCGTATAGACTGTCATAAGGGATGAATCGAGGGGAGTTGGGAATCTTTGAAGCACGTTAAGGGTTGAAGGTGCCGGCGTGGCTATGTTGAAGAAGCATCTTAGTCCTGTTGATCCAAGAGCAAGCGCGACTACCGCGAAATGTATCCACGAAGTGTAACGCCAGAGAAATATGTATGAAATAAATATGAGCAAAATTATCCCACAAGTAATGAAAAGGAATATGTCAGGAAATTCGTTCAGCCGAGAGAGCCATAACCGAGTTGAATGTGCCTCGTGTGCCGTCTGAGAAACCCTTGTCAAATTATATATCTCAGCTACAATCGGGTGATTTCCTGTCCTGTAAAACACAACAAATTCAATGCTCGAAATGCTCAAGTTCGCCAAAGCTGCACTGTTGTTCCAAGACTGGACTCGTGTGCGAGCCCGTCGACGAGGAGCTGTCCCGAAGTCCCATGGAAAATGGAATTCAGATAGCATATATATAGGTTTTAGAAAAACATTCTCGAAATAATCCGAACCTGATTCGACCATGGTATCAGAGCAAGGGACTGACGTCACCGAACAGGAATCATAACAAGCGAGGTCGTAAGAGGACTTGAGGAGCATGTCTAATGACTCGCACGTCACATAATTGCTACTCAATCTGACCGTCAAGATCGGGGCAAGAATGAGTTCCCGCGGCCCGTGATAAGAAGCATTTGTGAAAGTATCCAGACAATTAGCTGCTGCAACGACCGAATCAGTAAATGAGCTGCCTACTGATTGACTGGGCCCATCATCGTATAGCGAATGTGGTGTAAATCCAGGCATACTGCCCATGCATATACAACCGAACAGAACTCCGAGGACCATCGCGAGTAAATCGACAAGCAGACCGAATGCGAGCGATCTTCCGTTTTGCACAAACTGTTTGAGCTTAACCATATCAGTGTATTGATCACAGGAGCTCCCCGTTAAGTCCGCGTATGAATTGACCGGATGCATGTTAATTCGGCCCGAAATATTTTTCGGTTTCTCTCTAAAATGTTCAATCCCGAAATGCTCGCCGCTGCTCAGAAAATGATGCAGAATATGTCACCTGAGCAGTTGTCGCAGATTGCAGGGATGGCATCGAAGATGAACCCTGACTTGTTAAAAAACCTGCCAGGGGGAAACGGAGGAATGCCGATTCCAACTCCGGAGCAGATGAAAGATGCGCAAGATAAACTGAAGAACATGAACTCGGCTGAAATGAAAGACATGTTCAGCAACGCTTCGCGGGTGATGACAGGGCAGAATACCTTTATTGTTAATGGGGCAAATTCTCTGAAGAATGAAGGTAACGATAAAGTCAGGGCAGGAGACTACGAAGGGGGTGTCGAATTATTCAAGAAAGCGCTTGAAAATTTGAACGGAGTTCCAACGCCTGATGATCCCGTACGCACTGCATCTCAGTCGATCCGTCTGAATCTAGCCCTCTGTTACTTGAAGCTCAAGGAGTATAAAAACTGTGTTTCAATTTGTAACGAAGTTTTGACTCTTGACAATCGGTCTATTAAAGGTCTCTACAGACGCGGAGTTGCGAGGCGAGAGCTTGGCCAGATTTATGAAGGGGCAGTGGACCTTAAAATCTCCATGCTCCTATCCGAACAGAAAGATGGCGTCATCAATGAAGAGTATGAGAAGACTTTGCATCTAGTTGTCGAAGCCTCTGATCTGGAAAAGCTCGACGCTGTTTCTGTTTCAGATATCAAGGAACCTGTAACTGTGCCCGCCATTGGTTCAAACCTGCAGAAAGCGAAGGAGATAATCGAGACGAATCCTGATGTTATGGATCGAATGGGGGACGTGATATCAAAGCTCGACGATAACGAATTGGACGGGTTGTTGTCAATGACTGCAGGAGCGAGCGAGAACAGTCCGGACCTGTCATCTATGAAGGAAATCCTAAAGAATAAGGATTTTATGAAATCAATGACTGAAATGATGAAAAACATTGACCCGTCTGTCTTGGATCAGATGAAGAATAATATGTCTGGGGGTTCGTCTTCGTCCGCTGCCCCAACGGGTGATGTCGGCGCTATGATGAATGATCCAAATATGATGAAGTCCGTTATGTCGATGATTGACACTGTTCCAGATGAAGTCCTCGAAGACATGTTATCAAAGCAAGGCGTTAAAGCGCCTGGCTTCCTCACAGGATCCCGAATGAAGTGGATTGCACGACAGGTCATGATGCTGATGCGAGTGTGGCTCTTCATAAAGAGGTTGTTTGCCATAATTATCTCTCGAAATGGTAAGATTGTCATGGCTCTTATGGTGGTCACATACGGGGTATATATCCAATACGGTCATGTCCTTCTCGGTGGTCAGTCAACAAAGGAGGAGGATAAAGATAATAGAGGTGAAGATCTGTAGTTTATAGGCATATCTGTGCACTCGACGTTAATACTGTATGATTTCAACTATGAAGGAATAAGAGCATAGTGAGGGGTTAAGGTACATATAAAGTCCTTAATTAGACAGTTCTACTCTGTGTAAAACGGTGGTGCAGCTGCGGTCAAGATAGCCTCTAGCTCCTTCGAGGAGTACTGAATTTGCAAATAGTTTATATATATCAAGGGAGAACCCCATGAATCTATCGATGGTCCACCTGAAACAGGCGTTGTAGGTCCGCTCTCATTGAACCGGCTTTCGCATGATGATAGGGATGAAAGGTTGCACAAAACCCTAACCGGGCCACACGATTCTAGTGGACAGACGATAGACACCGTCTCCGACTCAAGATCCACCTTCTCTGGTGTCAAAGAAACTGGATCAGCAGTTTCCCCGGGTGAGTCGCCACTGTATCGCTTCGCATGGCGACTAATGATGCGGCGCTGTGGTGTGCTGCGAGTTCCGTCTGTCGATTTACATGCACCTGAACCTACATTCAAAGTTCGAGGAAGGATCTCCTGCTCTGAGTGAGCATAGAAGCAACGATCCCCATAGTGGCAACTCTTCCCGTACTTGCAGATTTTGGTCTTGTAATTAGCCCTTGCAAACGGGACGTTCCCTTCCTGTCGAATCTCAGTGTTTGACATCTAATGGAACGAGAACGGAATTTTTTGCACCAGCAACTACATTTATTCATTTGTTAGGATTTTAACACCATGCCCTCACCTCCACCGCCCAAACTAAGAGGAACTACCATGTCGGAGGCATCTTTACGAAGATCCAGAAACAGCGGATCATGCCTGCGGCGTTTTTGTGGGTCCAATAGAACATCCAGAGTTCGTCTAACTGAACATGACGGTTGCAACAGAGACTCTTGTGAAAACCCGTCCATCTCATCGCAGACTATGGTCACAGCTGACCCTGGAGTACAGTCACCACGGCAGGCAATGCGAGCTGAAGCTGCAGCTGTTCACGTGTCTAATTTTTTGAACGGGGGACTAAGACCTGTATCAGCGGTGGCATATAGTCAGATAAAGTTGAATCGGGAAATCAATGAGGATTCATTTCTAGCAGAATCCCGCGAGTTAGCCAGCGGCGCTCGGATTTCCCTGATCGGTGTATTTGATGGCCATGGGAATGAGCAGCTTTCACATTGGTTGTCTAAACATTTCGGGGACATATTCTTCAAGGTTTTTTCCATTTTTCAACAGAGCTACGGCCTTCCAAACTGTTTTGAATATGTTCGCCGGCTCTTCCCATCTGACGAATCCTTCCGCGCTCGATCAAAGCGACTGGTCTCTCTCAACTGTCCTGAAATAGTTACCTTGTCTCTCTGCGCGACATTTGCAATCTGCGAAGAACAAGCCATGAGTCTAGCGCACATCGACACGGCTCATGGAGGATCTTGCGCTACAGTCATTGCCATTACCAACGCGGGGTTCTTTGTGGCGCAAGTGGGCGATTGCTCCGCAGCGCTGCTGTCTGTGGACTCAGACTCTCACCTGGTCCTTAAGACTTCAGAACATCGCACGACTTGCCGCCCTGACGAAGTGGCTCGAGTAGAGTCCCTGGGAGGATCGGTATATAAAGGGAACGCTGTGGGCATGGCTTTCAGTTCCCTGAATGTCACGCGAGCACTTGGGGATGTGCTGTGGCGAGCCAACGGAGATTGGAAGCGCGATAATACGAGAGACCGTGTATCTAATCAAAAGGCAATTGATGAAAGCCTCACTGAATTCTCAAAGCAAAAGGGATGTGTGGGCGTTTCGTCGGAGCCAGAATGGTACAGCTGCTGCTGTTCAGGAGGAACCACTGGAGGAGAGGACGTAGTCCACTGGGCAATTAGCACAAACGCCCCGAGGGAGTTTATGTCGCTATCCGACAAGCGGCTATGGAAAGGGCAGGAACTATCTTTTTTTCTTCTAGTTGGGTCTGACGGATTCTGGGAGACGTCTGCGATGACCTCCATCCTGAAACGATTGGACGCTAGTGAATCTGTGTCTGCGGACGATCTTGTAGCGGTGTCTAGGACGGCTATCGGTCGAGCGCCGCATGACGACTCGACTGTGGTGATTATTGAGCTGAAGATCGATCGCGACGGACTCACTGGAAAGCCCCTTTCACATCACAAGCGCCAACACACGATAACCAATTCCCTCACTGGCAGCAGTGACGGCGAAGCTAGTTTGAGTGTTAAACGGAAAGGAAGACGGCGAAGTGCGAGTATCGACAATAAAGATAACGCACATCTCGACTATCTATTCTCTTAGTGTTAGCCATATTCAATATTGCCCTTTATTCTTTTCTACCTACGGTAGGTACCCAACAAGGTTTCAGAACTATCTATGGCTTTGACTCGCTAGCGATCCTAATTTGCTCCCTCGCGGGAGTGGTGATATTCACTTGATCCATCTTAAACTGATTCGTCTGGTCCCGAAATTGACACCGCGCATGCATAGCTAAACCAACCGTTCGAAACGCTGACCAATTCTGCCTGATAGCACCGCTGCTTCCTTCTCCTGGAGTCAGGCCCGGGATTTGGAAAAGGACCCGACCAGCTGGGACGCGAGCTACGTATTCCGTGATTCCTCCCCGGCCCTGTCCTCTTTTCACGCCGAATGGTCTCTCCGTCCGCGAGAATGTAGCGTGCACGTTCATTCGGAATTCGCGTTCCTTGCCAAGTTGTTTCTTTATGACCTTTTTCGCTGCTTCGAGCTGCTCAGCTGTTACCCTCATCGCTCCTTGTGCCACAAGCGTCTTTCCCATCTGTATCTCGGGGTTAAAGATGGGCGGAATCTTGCCCTGGGATACTTTGAACTGAACAGGCCTGGGTGGCTTGTAGACGAATGGTGGCATGACAGAAATCCGGAATTTTTTTGGAGTCTGGACATTCATTTAATGGCTTACATTGAGCTCAATGCATTCGCCGCGTAGAGTATGCTTTGAAAACATGACAAGCCCTCTTCCGAGTATATTCCTCAATCACGGCGGTGGACCTCTTCCCTTGTTGGGGGATTCTCTCCACATGAATTTGGTGAAACATCTCACTGGAATCTCAGGGACAATCACTAAACCCCGGGTGATCTTACTCGCATCTGCTCACTGGGAAACAAAGGAGCCGACTTTCGTATCTTCAAGTGAACCCGGTCTTCTATACGATTACTATGGGTTCTCCGCCGAGTCGTATCGGATTCAGTACCCCGCAAAGAACTCCCTGCAAGTGGTAGAGAGGGCTCGAAGTCTGCTGGAGGCTGGCGGACTAAAAACTCATGTTGCCCCAAAGCGAGGGTATGACCATGGAGTTTTTGTTCCACTTAAACTCATGTATCCAGATGCAGGGATCCCTGTGGTTCAAGTTTCGCTCCCGATAAGTCGTGATCCGATTCTTGTTTACCGTATGGGGCAACTGCTTTCGCCACTTCGCGGAGAAGGAGTTCTGATTCTCGGTTCAGGGCTTAGCTATCATAATCTTCAAAGCTTTTTCAGCGTAGACAGCTCGAAATCGTCCCGCTCTAAGCAGTTCGATACAGCTCTTAAGTCAGCCTGCCTTTCGAAGGAGAACCGGCAGGGATCACTTTGCGAATGGGAGAATTTTCCGCATGCACGGTACTGTCATCCGACGGAGGAACATCTGATGCCTCTCCTCTTCGTTGCAGGCGCTGCCGATCGCGAACCTTGTAGGGTCATTTACGAGGACGAACTGATGGGGGCCAAGATCTCAGGCTTCCAGTTTGGCCGCGCGACGATGTAATGCGAGACCATTGGTGCTACATAGCGGCCTAGACGATTAGGAAGGGTCATACAGTACCAACGAATCCATTAAACGCGCCTAATCATTTTTTGAAGCAACTATCTTTTTTCGAGGCTTGTATCGGGGCTTGTATGTACCATTCGCCTTGGCCAGGTCATCAGACTGTTTCTTGGCGAACTGCACATGAAGCGGTTTACCGAGCAAGGAAAAGTTATTCAAATTTCGCAGTGCGGTCGATGCCTGAACGGTGGTTCTGAGACTCACAAACGCAGTGCCTCGGATAGGTTTTCCTGCGCTTGAGGTTCCCCGAAGAATTTGGACAGAGACAACCTCTCCGTAAGCACAAAACAGCTCATAGACTAACGCTCGGAGGTCCTGAATTTTTATTCGATCATTCAAATTCCCAACGTACAAGGTTTCGCACTCCGCAGCACTCATAATGCAACTAACAGCACGAATGGAGTCAAACCCACATATTCTCACTTTACTATTGAGCCTATCTACGACTATCAGTGGGAAAACAGTCAGCATTTGTGCACATGGGGGACACTATCAGTGAGATTCATCATTCGTGGGCATCGGTGACGGTCAGTACGCGCGGGAGAAAGAGGTCTTCCATGGAAGGGCCTCTGTAGTGAAAACTAGCTGCGCCTGCATGACCTCCGCCTCCAAAGCATTTGGCAATCGTTTCCACATTGATTCGCTCTCTGTCGTTTGATCGGAGAGAGCATTTCCAGTATCCCAATCGATCTACATAGTAATAAACGAGGGAGAGATCAAACTCGTCCGCTTCCCAGCGTTTCCGCAAGTCGGAGTGGGAAGTGTTACTAGTGTTGAGGACTCGACAAACTAGTTCAGGAGCCACTTTCAAGCGTCGATTAGCGAACCTTTGCGCGTCGCCGCCCACAAGCTGCTCCTTAACATACCACGCAATTACGCCCATAACAACTCGGGACATGACAAAGCGTCGCCCATAGATAACGCCTTCATCGAAACGGCAAAAATCTCTGTTGAAATCGCACTCTCCGCAGTCTACTATTGGAGAGATGGCGTCGAGGCCTCTCCGGAAATCCGACGAATGCGACAAGTCCCACGTTCCCGTATCGTTGTCGCAAATATACTTGAAGACTAAGGGCAGAGGGTTGTCTGGCGGCATCAACCACTTCCAGGCTAAAACAGCTGCGCAAAAGGTGTCTGAGTAAATATAGACGAATTTTTCAGTGGCGAATTTCGACGATAATTCCTCCAAAAAATCCAATTCAGATTGATGGTGATCCACCACAATCACTCTCGCAGCCTTCTCCAATAGTTCCTCCATCAATGCGCGAGGATACACATAGTCAACCAAGACAACGTGCTTCCCTTCAACCCCACACGGTAACCAGCTGTCGGTATTGCAATCGCCTCTGTTTACGCCGAAAAATCGAGCCTGGGGAAACGCCTTCCCCACTGCATAGGCAGCAGCCGTTCCGTCGGGACAAGGAGCGTGGAAGACACACAAATCAATGACCTCTGGTTTCGGGGGGAAATCAATCCAAGTTTCGTCCTCCGCTGCATCGTCTTCGTCGGAAATAACGATACCACATTCGCGCACGAGATTATCCGTATTGACCCACTCACCGGCATTCAAATTATTCTCCAATTCATCCCACCAGTTCATACACGACTAGACCAAAAAAAACATGTACAAACATCCAAACTTATGAATTTGTGCGCGACCAACATGAGAACTTTAAAAAGAGGAGACGTTTATCAAGATGCAAAGAAATTGGTTGACTAAAGTTTAAATTTTTTTTTGCGGTTTTAATG
>SDXP01000280.1:0-14686 GCA_004369235.1 Perkinsus sp. BL_2016
ACTTTTTCAGTCGATTTGCCAGTATCAAATGATTTCTCAAAATCTATTGGATCGAAGAGACAATTTTCCGAAATTCGAGAACAATTTTTAGAAATTCTTGGAAATAATCCCGGTTCATTAAAAGCCGCCGACATTGATTCTTACATAAATCCAAATCCAACTGTAAATTTTCACATGGATAATAACCAACAGGTTATTTCTAATAATAACAGTCAACAACCAATGGTATATCAACCTCGTCCAAGACAACATCCTCCTCGATTTGCTTCATCCGTAGTCGGTTCAAGTGAAGATTTAACTGATTTGAATCCGATGGATTATCATCACGGGAATAGCAAATCATACGGAGCATCTAGATCCTCAAGTGTCCCGCCTGTTCCAATTATTTCTACTCCGATTTCTTTGCCCTCCACATCGAATACATCCACTCCCTCAAACTCTGCAAATACAAATATTAAAATAAGAATTCGTAAAGCTTCCTCTAATGCACCCGAGAATACATCCATGACGCACAATATTCCATGGAATGATGATGAAAAACGTAAATTGGATTATTTATTGACAGTATTTCCAGAGGAAGAGATTCAAGCACGAAGATATGCTAAAATTGCAGCTGCTTTGGGTACTCGAACAGGAAATCAAGTTGCCAGCCGAGTTCAAAAGATTGCGGCTAAAGCGCAAAGACACAAGGACAGAGCCTTAAAAAATGCAGGGCTTACAGCCAATTCTGTGCTGCCTCCATTACAGCTTGAAGAAGGGACAGCCGAACTTGTAGCTGAAATGGAGGCTTTTTTCATGAAATCTACCGATCCAAAAGTGAAAGAAACATCCGAATACATTGAATATTTACAACTAAAAACACAGTTAGAAGCCATTGCCAAGGATCCAGTCAATGGAATCCTCCACATTGGTTTCAAATGTGATTGTTGCGGAATCGAACCAATAATTGGCGCTCGATGGACTTGTTGCTCATGTCCAAAGGATTCTCCTCCGATAGATTTATGCAGTTTATGCGTTTCGAAGAATTTTGAAACAGTGCAACACAAAAATTCGCATGTAATGAAAAAGATTGAATTCTCCGATGATTCCGGAAATATTGACGATATAACCGTAGACACATATTTTTAATAAAAACTTTAATACATTTACATAATTCAAACATGTTTATTTTTGATAATTAATTTTTTCACATTTCTCCCTTTTCAATCCTGATTGAGTCCCCAAATTTCTATGGCGATGCATTCAAACTTTTGATTGGTTGAAAGTTGTTCATTGTCAAAAGTCGGAACTGGATCCGAAATTCCCTTAAAAAGATCCTTTTCCAGCCAGAGACCAAATTTGCCACCACCACAACCGACTGCCAAGTAATCCGGTTCGGTTATTATAAAATAATTGTTTTTACCGGTGCTTGGGTATTTTGTAAATAGACCGGCTTCTTTGCTCTTACGCCAAAGGAAACATTCCCCATTTCCGTAGTGTCCTTGACGGGGTTGGAGACTTTGATTAAGAAATGCACCAAAAATTGTACCAAATTCATCCTTGACGGCAATTAAAATTGGTCCTTTAAACGGTTTTAATTGATGATACAGCGTGGTAAGAGAGAATCCGTTACCTCTGCTGCTGTAAAGTAAAATCCAATCAAAGTAAACTTTCCACCGTGCAGGAATTTGCGATTGTAACTAAAACAAGAAAAGTACGAGCATAAAAATAATAAAAACACATGCGCATAATAATTAATTGAAGTTACAGTAGAAATATCTCTTGATTCGAGGATGTGCTCATCTTCTGTAAAATCTCTTCCAATTAAATTACAAACACATTCCGAAACTTCATTGAAAACAACCTTATCCCTTCCCTCCTCGACAATAATTCTACTTTTATGATTGTTTGGTGAGGGGTTAGTTACGGTGGTTTCATTGAAATTAGGGGCATCCGAAGAATCTGTAAATATATCCATATCCACATCTTCCTCTTCGTCCCTTTCTTCAAAAAGATCAATTGAAGGTGAAGGTGATGGGGATGTTTTGTTCTTGGAGGAAGTAAGAGCTGAAATTGAAAAGGATTTACTCTTGTTACGATGATAATTCGATAATTCATCATTGGAATCCGTTTCAGTCGGGCCTAAAGAAAATTAATTATTAAATATGCAACAGCTAATTTAATTTCTGCAATACCGCGAATGAAATTCCAAACTGCTCCACCCAAAGAATAAATTTGCCCGAAAAGTGAAGTTGAGGAGGAACGCATGGCATTCCTGTTAGCCGGAGGTTCCTCATAAACATTTGAATTTATCATTAAAATTGGACTGCTGTTAGCACTGCTCCTTTGCTTGCTTAGCCTCCGTGCTTGCGCAATTTCTTTTTTAGCCACTGTTGAGGGTCTCCTAGTCGAAGTCCGGCTAGTTTCGTCATCGGCCTCGAAATTCTCTTCCTCAATGTCACTGCTGCTGGTTGTGCATTCTAAGGGACTATGTGGTCGATTTATTACTGCGAAAGGATCAGTTTGAGGAGGAAGAGACTGAGTTCTACTGCGCCTCAATTGAAATTTGTTATCTGTCATGGTGGACGTTGTGATTGAACCAGGATTACAAAACAAAAACTTTAACTTGAATTGTGAATTAAAAAATCACCGTTGTTACAAATTCAATATTTATTTTGATTTGAATTAATTTGATTTTTGCGGGCTTGATGAGCTTCAGTTCCAAACATCATCTGTCTATAACGGGCTTCAGTAACCTTTGGACGAGTCTCAGAATCCACAAAACCAGCTACACCCAAATCATAAGCACGTTCTAAATGATGTATAAAATAAAATAAATTTCAGTAAGGGAAATTAAGTCTCTTACCTAAAGGTAATAAAATGTCCTTTACATCGACAACTGATGAACCTCGATGAGAAGCTAAATCAGCTGCTGCACTAATAATTTCATCCAAAAATTCTTCGGCAATTTTGTTTAATCCCTAAAATAACAACAGAAAATATATTGAGAATGAGATTAAAGTTGGATAAGTATTTAAATATATGTAAATATGTAGGCTAGAGCAGTCTTACATGTTCTAATGCGGGTTCGAGTCGTTCATTCTGTCCAGTTCCGGCAATAACAAGTTCATGCAAACGTGCGTTAAGAATCAAAGAAGGTAAACTGGTTGAGCCACTGGAAGAAGAAGAAGAAGGAGCAGAAGGATTAGGTAATTGCTGTTGAGAATTAGGGAACATTTTCAAAAGAGATTTGTAAGTCTTTCTGTAAGGGGGTGAACATTCATAAATTTGTCTGCTCTTTAATTTTAATCGTTTATTTAAGTGCTTACAATATTAATAATTTGGTCCATTGCTCAGATATTTCATCTTCCCCAGTCAATTTAAAAGATTTTACAAGTTGCCTCACTGCCACATTTATCAAAACTTTATTGGCCAACTGATCTTTGGCCACATGATAGGCAGTTTGAAGATGAGACCGTCCCATGGTTATATCTGTTTCCATTTGGAATTCACCTTGTAATAAATGATAAATACAATCTAATTTCGGTTCATGATACATTTGAGACTTAAGAAGATCTTCAGCAGAATTTAAAACGTTTCTAATGTGATGAGATGGCGCAGATGTCCTCTTCAATTCAATGGCTCTGATCAAATAAAATGCAACCGAATTGGTTAAAACTTGTAAAGCGACTGAATTTTTCTCTAATGATTCTACGGAAGGGACAGTTGACGCAGTAAGAAGCGCCTTATTAAGAATCATCAAATTGGACAAATCAACTTCAGAAGTGGAATTAATTTTAAGATCATAAACAGCAACCACCTTAGGGACACCCAATCGACCAACAACTTGATGAGCCGTAAAAGATAAAAGGAATTCCCGAAATTTCTTGTTGAAATCGAGATCTCCGATTGGAGAAGCTTTTGATATTGAAATGTTAGTAATGATCCCGGCTTCCAAATCTAAAGAAGATTTAAAACAATTCAAAGTCATTAGCAAATTATCCCGAAAAACACTCTGAATTCCATTTGATTGTGATTTTGACAGAGTTCCGATAATTCTTTGAATTTGCTCTTGTAATTGACAAAAAGATGCCCCAGGACTTTGTCTTAGTGTGAGCAAAGTGATAAAATCTCCAAATATTTTAAATTCATCAAAATGTAAAAATGTCAAATATCCGGGAAGTTTCATTTGAGAAATTTTTGGAAATATTTCTTGTTGACGCTCGAAAAGTTTTAACAAATTTGAAATTCCATTTGCGATTGAAGAAGAATTCGAAAAAGCCAAAGAATTTAAAAGTAACAAAGATTCACCGAAGAATGCGGTTCCGATCAAATTTTCGGTGATATTTTGAATATTTGAAAGTTCATTTAAAGCTTGACGAAGTTCTTCGGAAGCTTTTGGAATGATTGAAAAAACTGATAAAATTTTACGATCTGCCGTCAAAATTATCATCAAAAAGGATAAAATTAAAACTTTCGAACAGGTCAACAATTCATTCCATTCCTCATTCTCACAAGGATGATTTTGAATAATTTTTAATAAGCCATCAGTATCAGCTAAGGCTTGATGAATCATCTCATTTTCACCCAATTTTAATTGTAAGTTCATTAATGAAAAATGGAGAAACCAATTCCAAGCTGATGGAGTTTGAATTTGAAGGGCTTCTATGGAAATGGTTTCAACAATATTTTGGGCTAATTGAAGGGAATTTGTACGAATTAAAGCATCAATAAGGGACCGAGTAATTCTACACTTTTCCTCGAATTTTATTGCGCCAAGTGACTACATACAGAAATTAATATATCGTTTTTGTCTGTTCATAGTCACTTACGCTCTCTGCTAATTGATGAGCTTTTTGAATTTGTTCCAAGGCGTCATTAAAATTATTCGTATGATCCAATAAAACATTTCCCAGCATTAAACGCAATTCAACTTCAATTTGTGGTGCCAAAACCGTTGAAAGAGCCATGTAAAGGCATTTCATTGCAGGAAGCACCTGAAGACTAGTTCCATTTGAATGATCAAGAAACTTTTTGGCGCAATTAAAAAGATAATACGCCATTTTAGTCGGTTCATCTAAGTGGCAACTTTGATTTATGGAATTCGGTTTAATAATCAACTCAGGTTCGTCACAAATTCCTAAATGCTCATTAAAATCATCTAATTGCTGCAACATTTCCAAATTAAAACCAACCGCCCTTGTCAAAGCGCAGAAGTAAAAATAAAAGTTACATTTGTTGATTTATAGTATTTCATCAATTGTGTATTTCATTCTCATTGATTTTGATTTATCATAATATATTCTTGATCGCATTGAATTTGAGGTTTCGAAGAATTTCGAAAAGAAAAAATAGAAAAAATATGCTATAATTAATAAATAAAATTTAGAACAAGAATAAGTAGTTACGGTCACGAAAATACCCGTCCGCAAGCTTGAAACGGCCCAGTCAGCACTGCGGCGGGAAACCACGCGGGAATACTGGATGTTGTAGTTTTTGCGAGGATTATTGGTTTAGTAAATGTTCAAGAACTAAAAGAACGATTTTACGGTCATCAATATGCTAGAGGTCCTTGAAATAACCGAAATAATTTGTCGTATAGCCAGGACTCCTTTTTGAATGCCGTTGCTAGTCCCACTTCAACTGACGGAAGAAATGCCACCAGTTAGCAAAGAAACCTGCCTAAATTTTATCCATTTTCGTAATATTTTAAAAGCCAATCGGTCCAAATGTGATGGTAAAATAAAGCAGAGGCTCAGCTCCATTACAAATCCTAAAGAGCAATGTAAAAAGTTCGAAAACAATCTTCGTTCAGCACAGGAGTCTAGAATTAAGAATTTAAAATTTTGTTTGCAAGTATTAAAAGAAGGATTGAATGCTTCAAATTCAGTTTTACAAAAAGAAGTAAACCACCATTCGTTGTGTAATTTAATTCTAAATATTTATTTTGCCTACATACATAGGTGCAATTATTGGAATCGGAATTGATTGTAGAAGAAATTGTTTGCGGACAAAGTGAAATTTTATTTAACAATAAATGCAAATTTATATAATAATTTATATAATCAAAATTTAAGAAATCAAAATAATCTTTAGAAAGCACCACGAATCTCAAAATCTATAATAGATAAAGTGTGGATGACTTAGATTTTGTTTTTTTTTGAATATTGCGATTTTCCAATTCAAGACAGCTTACAGAGCATTTGTTATTAAAGAAGTATTGTAATTTACTTTTATCAATCCAATTGATTCAAATTCCAAAGGACCCTTGAAGTATTCATATTCTTTTCATGAAACTCGCGAGTACTTTCACTATCCTTTACTGCCCTGTTGATGGATGTGAATCTGAAGCCCCTTTAAAGGAAGCCACGGCATTATTAGAACATTTAAAATCTTGTCATTCTATAAAAATTCATGAGCCTTCTGGAGTTGAACCGTTTCTAGGCGAATACTTGGAAAAGTACACTTTGAAAGAAGGGATCACTTTAGGTTCAGAAAGTGATCAAGACGACCATAAAATAAGGCAGTCTTTACACTTAAAAATGCTAAATGGATTGCTAGAAACACAGCAAATGGAACGTAATACAATTTATAAAGCCTCAAGGATGTGTTTGTTCTGTTCAGTGCTTTGTCCGAATTTGCCTGAACTCTTTAGTCACATGTTTCAGGATCATCGTTTTAATATTGGCTTGTTGGATAATTTAATATTTGTCGAAACGTTTTTGAGCGAATTAGAAGAAATGAACAAATTCAAGAAACAATGCATCTTTTGCATGGAAGTATTTAGAAGTGGGACTTGCTTGAGAAAACATTTGAAATCCAAAAATCATTTAAAAATTAATGGAAAAGATGAGCGTTGGGATCGATTTTATCTTGTAAATTATGTTAATTTAGTGAAAGGAGGAGCAATCACCAAAGGATCATTATCTTCAAATAAGAATGAAGAAGTTTTTATTGACGAAGAAGTTGACGGATGGGACGATTTAACAGACGAGATTGATGCAAAAACGCAATGTCTTTTCTGTGATGGGATTTCTGTTGATCCTGAGGATTGTTTCGTACATATGGAACTTGAGCATGGTTTTAATTTAAAAGTAATTCAAAAAAGGCATAAGCTCTCGTTTTACGATACAATGAAACTGCTAAATTATTTACGAAATTGTCAGAGACATGAAAAAAAGCCTTTTGGTGAAGAATCAGATTCAAACCCAAGTTTTGAATCTGATGAAATTCCTGATCCAAAACTATGGAATCGACCTGAATTTTATTTTCCAGTTTATGAAGAGGATCCATTGCTTACAGCCATCGGGTTAGCGGATGAGCAAGAAGAACAAGAACTAATTGATGATTTTGATAATAAATTATAGCTAAATTTAAATGTATATACTGTTTGAAATTGAATCATGAATTTATCTCGAAATCGAAATCATTTTATTGCTCAATATGATACGTCGCTTCGTTACAGAACGGTTCAAATATTTTACAAAAATACTGATTGACATCATTAATCCCAACGATTCCGATTGGAGTCCTATTTCGATCATGTGAAACGCGCCAAAGTTGGTGAATTTTCATTTTAGCCATTTTCTCGATGAGATCGGCGAGGGTAAAATGAGGTTGAAGAACTATTGGGTCCAAGTCGCGTTGTACTGTGATTGGCCGAGTTGCACGAACGAAGGCATATAAAGATAATCCAGGTCGACGGAGCATAGAAATGGCTTCTTCCAAGGATACTGAATTTCCGGATGAATTGATCGATGCCAGTGAGGGCAGAAAATCGACTGCAGACAAGTTAGCTTCGAGCGTGCCAAATTCTCGATTTACAACGCCCAGAATATAGAATGGTTGCGTCTCCAATAACTTGTTAAATGCTGTCCAAGCATCATCCTCTCCGTGGATAACCTTACTATCGTCTTTAATTTCAAATCCGCAAGGAATATCTGAAGCTTTCGTCGATCTGAGATACCCGCTTTCCCTACTCAAAAGCAAGGAATATCGAAGGAAATCGGTCGGAGTGATAACGTCATAAATTCCATGTCCGCAATTCACTATTAAATGCTTAGTATCGATTTCTTTGCCATCCAATGGACACGCATTTGTCCAATGATTGAAGAGAAGACTCCTTAAACTTATACGATCCTGAATGATTTTAACTTTTCTGATACCGCACCTTTCCATGACGACTCTTAATGAGCGATTAAGAAGTGTACTAATGTCCTGCTTGTAAAAAGATTCAGGTGAATCCTTCAGAATGTAACTCAAAACATCCGTAACATTCAACATGCCCAAAAATGCCGCGTCCCCGTTAAGATTCCCGTCACGGATCGGAATGGCGCTAATGTCCTGTTCGATGAATGTGACCAGCGCGGTGCGAATAGTTGCATCTGATCTCAAAGTGACCAGCTGTGACTTTTTGGAGCCCTTAGACCGAATAAGACTGCTAATGCTGGTGCTCAGGAGCATCTCTGCGAATGCCTTCATTTTAAACTTTTTCTTTGCGTCCTTGCTGGGGACAAGAATTTAGGTTGTTTATAATTAAATCATACCAATCAATACAATCAATCAAGTGATTTTACCATTATTTATTGATCAAAACAACTACAACAACTTCAATGCAATGATAGATTCTCGCATTCTCTCTTATAATCGGATGAATCTTGTTTAAAGGGCCTAAACATGAACGATAAATACCTCAAAATATCGCTGCTTCCAACAGCTCCGATCGGTATTTTTTTCGTATCCGGAGTAACGCGCCACAGATGATGAATCTTTGAGCGGGTGAGTTTTTCAATCAGATCGTAAATGGTAAAATGCGGATAAAGAAGGATGGGATCGATGGATGAAATAGGAGCTGCTTTTAAAGTTTTCAAGTAGGCATGAATGGAAATTCCATCTCGCTTCATCATTGAAATCGCTTCATCTAAAAGTGTTTCATCCGATGGGAGAAGATCAGAAATAGTAATGTTAGCTTCGAGCGCCCCCGAATCTTCATCCACAACTGCCAGCAGATAAACTGGTTCACTATTTATAATTTTTTCAAAAGCGAATTTTGCGTCATCGTTCCAGCTAATAACAAAATTTTTATCCACATCAAATCCGTTTTCGATTTCAGCAGCAGATGTGGTTTGAATACAGGCAGTTGCACTTGAACTCAAGAACAAAATATGTCTGAGGAAGTCAAGAGGAGTGACAATTTCGTGCATGCCTTGGTCATTGGTGGTAATCAAGTGGCTGCAATCGATATTGGTCGTTTTAGGATTACAATTTTCCCCCCAAACATTAAGTAAAATATGTAAAAGTGAAGATTGCTCTGAGATGAATTCTACTCTCTTGATGAGATCAACATCCTTAATCACGTGAGCCAATTCCATATCGAGGAGTGCGGAAACACTCAGGTCGTTTTTTATTTTGACGACGAATTTTATAAGATTTGGCAAGGTAATGATACCAAAGAATTCGATAGTTTTGCTAAAACTGTTTCTTATTGGAATCGAATCGATTTCTTGCGTAATGAAAATGTTCAAGGCGGATCGGATAGTGTCATTGTCGCCGAGACAAATAAAACTTTTCCTTTCAATGGGTTTCGCAGTGATCAAAGCTGATACAGGTGTGTTTTTAAGGATATTAGCGAGTACTAACATAATGAAAAAATTCTTTGAACTGAAACCTTTAAGCAAAGTTTATTTAAAATTATTCAAAAGTTTAAAGCGAATCAACTTGGAAATCATTTTCAAAGGAAAGTGCGCGCCAATATCCCTGTCGTACACAATTACACTTCGTTTGAAAAAGTAAAATATTAATTGTTGTACCCAGTTATTTATTTTTCATTTTAGTTTTGCATGGCAGTAAGCAGTTCACCACTTTCAAGCAGTCCTCGAAGAGGTTTAATCAGAAATAAAAGTAGTAATTTAGACAGTCCATCCGGAACACCAACAAAACGTCCTGCTAAAAGTCCACGGGTCAATTTCCCTGCTGGTTTGGCTAAAGCTGGTCCAATTGGGAAAAGGCCACCAGCTGCAGTTTTGGCGCGCTCTAATGCTGCTGGTGGACAAGTTGCCCGTCGTCGCCACCGTCCCGGAGTCAAGGCCATTCGCGAAATCCGCCATTTCCAAAAAACGACAGATTTATTGATAAGAAAATTACCTTTTGCCCGTCTTGTGCGTGAAGTAGCAAATGATTTCATTCAAACAGAATTCGATGACGGCGTCGGTTTGAGATGGCAAAGTCAGGCAATTTTAGCACTTCAAGAAGCCGCTGAGGCCTTTTTAGTTCATTTATTTGAAGATGCGTAATATAATTCATGTAGTAAGTGTTATTAAATCCTCCTTTTGCTGTAGTAATCTTTGTGCTATTCATGCTAAACGTGTTACGGTGATGCAGAAGGATATTCAGTTGGCTCGAAGAATTCGTGGACCATACGGAGGTGTCAGTTTGAATTAAAAAGAAAGAAGGCAAGGCGTGAATGAATTTGAAAGTAATTGAGATTTCTGAATATAAAAATAAACAAAAAATATCAGTTATAACCACATGACTGCAAATTTCTTTATTTTTAATCTTTCATTATTGTGTCCAAGTGTAAATAGGCCGAGGTTCGTTTTGATTAGGGAAGTATTTGCTGGTGTAAGGCAATTCCTTTTCCACGGCCAATCTTCTCGGTGATTTTGATGGATCATGTGCCATTGTAGAAAAATAAGCGATTCCACTGAGTCCTCCAAGGAGCAATCCAACACCGCTTAACATGTAAATGACAGAGTAATTTCCTTCAATGTCCACATTCCACGTTCCTTGAAATTCCGCTTCTTCAGGCACCGGTTCATTAAACTTCCTTCTTTGCTGTCGACTAAAATATTCTTCCAAATCTGGTGGACGAAATTGAAACGATTGAGAAGGGTCATTGGAGGCTTTTGTGCTGGAAGGATAAGGTCCGATTTCGCGGGAATCCTGTGTTTTTGAAGGGAACCAGAATAAATTGTTTTCGTGTACTTTTAAATAATTTTCTTCTTCATCAGCTTTTTCATGTGATTTTGAGCTATAAGGCCTTGAATTTGGACGAATTTGAAGCTGCTTGAATCTGTTCAAATTAAGTATGTTTAGCCGTCTTAATAACATCATCCCGTTAGAAACGGATACCCCCAATTCATTGGGCCTTAAATGATTTCAAGGCGAACAATTCAAACTTTAGTCCATCCTCAAAAATTCATTCGGTTGTTAAAATTAACTGATGGCTCTATTATTCGTGTGAGCACCTTGACGCCACCACTGAATTCTTCTTCAAAAGCTTCCGTTTCTCTTCTCAATTTGGATTCCGCAAATCATCCAAGTTGGAACCCTGAATTGAGGGATAAATTGTTATTAGATGATCGCGGTCAAGTAGCCAAGTTCCGAGCTAAATTCGAAAGGAGAAACGATGATGAGCAGGAAATAACTACTACTTCAACTCCATCCGATTATAACGATTTCTTTGAAATGGACCCAAATCTTAATATTGAAGACAATTCCAGTCAGATAAAGACAAAAGTCAAAGTTCCAATTAAACAAATTCCCAAGAAGAAGAAGAAATAAACAAATTATAATTTAATGTAAAATAAATATGTTTTGCATCAAGTTTTATTTGTATCACAGTCCTAATAAATTATCAAAAACAAGTTCTAATTCTTGAGAATTATTGAATCCTGTTAAAAATAATGGTTCATTTGAACGGCAAGCATGTCTTTTAAGTTTTAAAACTATTCCACTAAAAGAAGAAACCCAATTTGGAGTTGATTTTGAAACATCCAAAATGGCAGCACGTGGCAAAATTAAAATATTTTGTGGTTGTCTGGAAAGGCCGTGAGGGTTTCTCGTCCTTTGTTGCCAATAACAAATAAATTCTGATCCAATTGAAATGAAACCAGATGGAAAATTTCCTAAAGTACAATTAAAAACAGCAGAATTATCAGATATTAATTGACATGCTGAGATTGAAGGTTTCTTTAAATCGTCAATAGACGTCATAACTAAAATTGATGATCCATTCGCTGATTCCGTTGATGCTATTGACATTTTTAATCTATCAAATCTTGTTTTACTTGAAAAGGGATCAGTTGAAGAAGTTGAAAGTGAAGTTGAAGTTGAAGAGGAAGCAAAAGATTTAATCGATAATAAAGAAGATTTTTGGGATTGAGGAGAGGCTGTCAAGGAGGAGTTAGATGAATTGATTACTGGCCTTTGCAATAAATTGAACCCGAGAAGTTCAACCTTTCCGAGCCAGATTGTTTTAATGCAACAATACGCACGATAAATCTGATCACAATTCAAAATGACAAATGTTTGTGAACCTTGACGGATTGCAATGGCGTAAGGACAGTTCAATGATGGAATATTTAATGGTAATAACCATATTTTACTTATATCCTTCCAAGGTATAGTAATACAGCTGTCTTGAGCATTGTTACTGTTACCATTTTTTTTATCCAGTCTACAGGAAAGGATACAATACCATTGATCACAACTTCGCGATTCTCCCAGCAAATCGATCCTTTCAGAATCCTTCAAAGTTAATCGTAAAAGACCATTGTTGGCATGATGCATGGTTTCTTTTTCACTAAGATCCGCATTAAATCCAAGAGAAAAGGCATCTCGATCTTTTATGATTTCAACTTCGATAATGTCGTGTACGTCAATGATTCTGTGAGGGAATAAATGGGATTGACCTAGTGGAATGAATGAAAGGAATCTATTACGTAAAAGGACGACTTCCCAAGTTGACGTAAATGAGGATGAATTGAAAAGATCAGAAGACGCCAAATTAAAGCTTTTTACTCTTTCATTGGGTAAATAAAAAATACCTTCAAAATCGAATAGTTCTGAATGTTTTTTTGCAGAGCTTTTGATCGTAATTCCGGTTTGGGAATCAACTAAAATGATTACTGGAACATCACCCCAAAGCCCATAAAACTCATTTATAGAGTTTTTCGTTTCTTCCGTTTCATATCCAAGATCGGGTGAACTGTCATTGTTCGGTATTTCGACAATCTTAGACGCAGTGACTAAATCTAAAATTAATTTCAAATCCCTTTGTACCTTTCCAATTACGACGTTCTGTTGATCTTTTAACAGTTCCAATGCTTCTGGGACGAAACTTTTCATTAATGGATGCAGAAGTGTGATTAAGCGCTCATTATGCGCCGGAAGAGCTTGAGAAGACAGTGGTGGTCGTGCCAAATTGAATTTCAAAGTAAAGTCTTCCAGTTCCAAACGTAAAGCTGTCAAAACGTCAATTGAATGAGAAAAAGGGTCGTATTTCAATAATCTGTTGATTGCCTTTGTGAGAGTTTTTTGAATTATTTCAAATAATTTTTCGTGTGTTTTCGTGCAATTTACTAAATTATTGTTGCTTGGTTGGGAATATTCGTATTCATCGTTTGAAATATCATCGAAACTGTCGTCAATGTGCAAATCAGCTGTGCTTGCTGATAATTTTGAAATTATGAACTTAATTGTATCCCAATTAACTTCTTCGATTGTCATTTCTTGCTCTTGACGTCGTTTTGACGGCCTGGGACAATTCCAAAATATCCAGGCGGCGTCCTTTTCCCCATCTTCTTCCATGTGATGCAAATACATTTCTAAGGAAATAAATGATGTGGGATCAGTTGAAATCGGTAGTGTCCTTATGTCCAATAAACCGGGCGTTATTGAGGGATAAGTTAATTCTACTCTGCCCAGATGATTCAAAGATCCATTTGCATCGATTACTTGGTATAAAGAAATTTGAAGACATTTCGGACTCGTTTCCAATCCATTGAAAATGTTAAATGTGTGAATTGAATTCCATCGCGTGTCGATAAATTCGGCATTTATGACCTCAGTTTTACACGACAAATCTCCCAAACTCAAAACCGCCATCACGTTGAGCTGCTCTGTTGGAATTAGAACATCCAAAATCCCGGCTGAAAAATTTAAGCTTACAGAAACCAAACGTATCCTTAACTGTGATTGATATTGTTTTGAATTGGAAATATGTGCAAATGGGTTGTCCGGATTCTGAGTTTTAAGTGAACGGAATAGTACCGTCAAATAATTTGGAAAACATAGCCGATTACGGACGAAATTACCGATAATCAGTTTTAATATGTTGCTAACTCTGTCCATTTGTTGTGATCGCATTGTAACGGCCATTTCGTATGCAGGAACATCACTCAACATGAACGAAATTCTCGGAGTCGGTTCAGCATCCATTTTCATGATGAATTTAAATTTTGATGGAGTGAAACTGATTGAAGCTGCGAAATCACGTAAATTCATGGCCATGGCAGCTTTTAAACCAACTTTAATACCACCAACGTAGGAAATATCTATTACGATTGCCAAGCTGCATGCTTTAGAATACGCAATTCGGACGGCTTGAATTAATGGTAGCCGATCACCAAATGAAAAGGATTCCAAGTTCAACGAACTTAAAAATAACCAGGAATCCTTTTGAAAATCAGATAATTTAGATTCTACGGCTTCCCGAGAAATTCTTGTCAATGCGGAGAGAAGGGCTTCCTTGTCGGCGTCAATCAATCGACGTGATTTTCTGGTGCACAGAATTTCAAATAAGAGGGCGTTAAGCCAAACGGCAGTTTCTGAAGCGTTCTTGTTCAAAACTTTTGCTTGTAATTCTTCTCGCAATTTCCCCAAAGTATTCTTAAATAGACAAAACAAAACAAAATCAATAAAACCA
>SDXP01000086.1:0-14527 GCA_004369235.1 Perkinsus sp. BL_2016
CGGAAAGGTAAATGTTATAGTATCCTCCTTTATATATTTTATACTGATCAGGATTAAGATATTCCAGTTCCTCGTCAAGGAGAGCTATCTTGTTTGAGTTTTGATAAAAATGATCAGCAAATTTGACATCCAAGTAAGTTTCCGTAGCCAAAGCCAAGGCTATCATGAATCCTAAAGTTTCAAGGTCTTTCTGATGATTTGGATTTTTTAACGCCGCTTCTTTGTCATTGTAAAGTGCGTAATAATCATCATCTTTAAATATTTTTTTCATGCGGTATTTTTTGAAAACAAAACCGGCTTTTAAGGTTTCCTTGAAGTACAACTGGATAAAAAGTCTAAGGTCCGTTTTGGAACAGGTTTCCTTTTGGGACAAGTAAATAATTCTTGAGCTGCAAATATTTCCAGTATTCATCAATTTAGATGTCATAAGATTTCGCGCATTAGTCTCCATATCTACACTGTCATCAAAATAAATCATCATTGGCCCAAAATTACGACATTTGCTAAGTAACGGTTCAAGATAATAATTTTCTATCCATGAACTACGATACAAACTCAAATCATTGTATCCATTTCTACTATATATTATACTGTTTAATCTTATTGTCAAGTATAATAAGTAGAAACAGAAAAAAATGACACCTGATAAAATCTTTTTATGTCTTAAGCTCTCCATGAAAGTTGTCCACGTGACCCTGGCCAAGCATTTATTCTTCACGTGATTCGAATTTTATAGGTTGATTCACTGCAACCGATTTTTAGTCTTATTTTTGGTACTATCAATAAAATTACTCCTTTTATCTTATCTTATAGGTTGATTCACTGCAACCGATTTTTAGTCTTATTTATTAATCTTTTAATTCAATATTTCAATTTTAAATTTTTCCACTAATTGCTCAGTGCTCCAATCAGGATTAATTACAATTAAAAATCTAAATGGGAACATTTTCTCATCCCGTCCGGTAATAATTTGAGTCCTCGGAATCATTTTACGTTCACCAATGGGGACGGGGAAACCTTTATATCCCGTTGCTTTTGTGAAAATAACACCTTGTTCCTCGTTTGTCAGTTCTTTGAGCGCTCTCCAAAATATGCGACTTGTGCAATCTGAATTTTTCCTCCAATCTGTCAAAGGGAACGGGTCAATGGTTTCCTTTGAATTAAACATTGCATCAAAATCAATGAATCTTTTCCAAGTGTCTTCTTTGCTGTTATAATAATTATCGCCTAATACATAAATTATACCCTGTGATATTTCATACCTCGAGTTATCGTATGAGCTGACAGGAATATTTTCATGAAAGAATTTGTCTTCAAAACCGATTCCCAAATAAGTTTCAGTCAGTGCGGCTGCAGCGATCATTGAACCAAAAATTTGAAATCTCTTCTGATTCTGAGTTGTGTTATCGTTCAAGATACTTTCATCGTCTGCGAAAATGTTATATATAAAACTGCTAGGATCGGACTGATCCACTGCACTGGTTAGCAAGGCTCTTGAATCTTCTTCTTGGCATAAATCCTTTTGTTCATCAAAGTATCCAACAAGAAAAGCACGAAAATCCATGGTCTCACATTTCGTGTCATACAATCCACTTTTACAAGCCTCGAAAAGAGAACTGTCACAAATGTGGTAATATTGATTATCAGAATAAGATTTCAGTTTAGCATACTCAATCAGTTTGTGTGCATTCTCTTCAAAAGTCAATTTTGGATCAAAAGATATCGTTAAGCGTTCATGAGCTGCACAACGATCAACTAAATAATAGGGTATATTTGAGTGACGACCGTAATAAACGTATTCGTATTTTTTCTTATTTTTGTAACTTAAACGAATATTTAAATAAAAAAAGAACGCAGAAAGGAATACTAAAACACAAAGTATCTTTTTTCGCTCAAAGGATTCCATGTAAAACTGAATCTTCCAGGGGGCGGTAAATTTAAAAAGGCTTAGTGTCCACGTGGATTGATAATTTATTTTATTTTTAATTGTTTTAGGTTTATTTTGATTAAAATTGTAGTACCTGATTCTCTGAAGCTTGCTTAAAGATTTAATTTTCATTGCATCTTCTTCAGTTTCAGTCTTTGACAAGAATAGAGAAATTAAGCTGAAAAATCAACCTATCCCTTGTCCTTGACTTACTTCATGTCTTCATATTATAAGAAAATGATTACTGAATTATTTAATTCACGGGATATGGCTGAGCATTCTTTACTTCAATCCCTGAGAGAACTTGAAGAAATGGGAATAAGTCCAGGTGATTCCTTGCTAGACTCTGAAGGCTTTCCAAGGACTGACATTGACCTGTACCGTGTGACAACTTTGAGGTCTTCAATTGCCAGTAAATACATACATACGTTAGGGATACCAAAAATTATAATTATACATTTTTGTAGGACAGCAAAACGATTTCAATGATTTAATGAGACAAATTGAAAGCCTCCTGCCGCACGTAATTCCTTCGCAAACTGCAATTACAAATGAATTGCCGGTAAGACAAGCAACACTAAAGCCGTTCGCCAAAATTGGCCTTGTTCCAATTGAAGGCTTCGCTTATAAGATGGTAACCAAGAAAATAAATTTTGTCAATTCTTTTTAATTTTTAGGGAATTTGTTCGAATGATTTATTAATAAAATTTGGAGAAATAACAATGGAAAATTTCAAAGATTTGAAATCGATTTCAACTGAATTTTCTCGTTTTAAAACATCGACAATTGAAATGGAAATGGAAATTTTGTTAAAAAGTTCATTTGATGATTCCGTTAAAAACTTGATACTTGATTGTAAAACTGTTGAATCTCTTGGATGTCAAATTCTTATTCTTTGATGTAAATAAAGGGATATGAGAAAAATATCATCTTTTTTGTAATGTTAATAAGCGCAGGGGTTAGCCCTGGCCAGCGCGCGCTAAATGAGTGAAACACCATCAAAATTGCGGCAACCACGTAAACTGAGCGCCAAAGTTGATTTAGAAGCCTTAAATGATGGCCGCTTTGATCCAATGATGATTGAAAATTTAAAAATTGATCATCCCCCTGTAGGGATTGAAGATAATTTGGCGGGAAAGAAGCGGAAACCACAAAGTCCTGCTAGAATTGGCGGTGGTAATTCATATAAAATTGGATCAGGAAATGGGCCAACGATGACTTCTGTTCCGCGTCGTAATCCGAATCAACCAGCGCGTTCATCAGTTTTCAAACCAAAAACTTCAGTTTTCCCTCAAACTGCTCCAATTGTCCGCAAACCCGCAACTTCCTCAATTAATTTCAATCCACAAGTTGTAAAGCCCCCCATCGAGGACCAAGAATCTAAAGCCAAAATTGTTGAATTAGAAGAAATTGTTGAAAAACTGACAAGAGAACTTTCGGAACATTCCAAGCACCAAAACGATTTAAAAGGTCAACTTTCCGAATCAGAGCAGCGCGTAATGAATTTGGACAGTTTCCGCAAGAATTTGGAATCTCGCGTTAATAACAAGGAGCAAGAAAATTCTCGATATGAAGACGAAATCCGGAAACTTGGACAACAAATCGAACGGGAAAGGGAGGAAGCCACAAATTATTCCAACAGACTCAAACACGACTTAACTGAACAAGTGAAACATTTACAAGAATCCAAGACGCGAACTGAACACGAACTGAAGAATTGCCGAACTTTGCTGGATTCAGCTGAAGATGAATTAACTAATTTGAAGGGAACTTTGAGCCGTCAATCAGCCACAGTTTTGGACCTTGAAAGTCAAATTGTCGCTATTAAAGCAAAACTTCAAGCTGCTCAATCAGAAATCATTTCGAGGTCAATGCAATGCGACGAACTTACCAACAAACTTACTGAAGCTGAGCGCACAATAGAAGATCTTAAGACAAAGCTTCAAGAAGGTACAGCAAAGATCGTATTTACTTGTGTTTTTTAATTTAATTATCTTAATTATATAGGTGAGACTGTTAGGCGAAAATTACATAATACCGTACAAGAATTAAAGGGAAACATTAGAGTATTTTGTCGTATTCGACCTTTAATGTCAGTAGAAATTCCCAAAACATCCACAGCAGAAGAAGAAATGCGACACTTCACAATTACGAGAAAACTTGATGATCCTGACGAACTTTCCTTGAGCCAACCAGTTGAAAGTGCAATTGGCCAGGCGTCAATTAAAACATTTCCTTTTGCTTTTGATCGCGTTTTTGGTCCTCATTCAGCGCAATCGGACGTTTTTGATGAAATTTCCCAATTAGTCCAGTCTGCTTTGGACGGTTATCGCGTCTGTATTTTCGCTTACGGCCAAACGGGAAGTGGAAAAACCCACACAATGGAAGGATCCCAAACCGATGAAAATTTATTGGGGATGATCCCACGTGCAGTTTTACAAATATTTTCAAGTGCCCATGCACTGAAAAAGGACAAGAGATGGGAATTCAGTTTTGAAGCTTCATATTTGGAAATTTATAATGAAACAATACGGGATTTGTTGTCGACTTCAACTAACCCAGTCGATCATCAAGATGCCAAGCTTGAAATCCGTCATTTACCCAATTCCACCAAGACAATTGTAACTGATTTGACTATTGTTCCCGTGGAAACACCCGAATCAGTCTTGACGCTTCTTAAACGAGCTGGTCATAATCGTGCCGTTGCTGAGACACTTTGTAATGATCGTTCTAGTCGATCTCATAGGTAAATTAAATATTACTGAAGTAGATTTACATTTATGTTTGGGGCTTGCTTGTAGTGTTTTCATGTTAAAGATTACAGGATGTAATACGGCTACCGGTGAATCAATTGAAGGTTTATTGAATTTAATTGATTTAGCCGGTTCAGAAAGATTAAGCCAATCCGGCTCAACTGGAGATCGTTTAAAGGAAACCCAAGCCATCAACAAATCTCTCTCAAGTTTAGGTGATGTCATTTCTGCCCTAGCCAATAAAGATTCCCACGTCCCATACCGCAATTCCAAGCTCACCTACCTATTACAACACTCCCTGGGTGGCAACAGCAAAACTTTAATGTTTGTAAATGTCAGTCCAGCTTTGAACAATTTCAATGAAACGCTGTGTTCTTTGAGGTTTGCCACCAAAGTAAATTCATGCCAAATTGGAACGGCCCGTCGGAATCAAAAAAATTAAGAAAATGGATGAAACAAAATTTTAAAATGGAAAGGGATAAAACGGTATTATTTCTTTATAATGCGAAAAATAAAGCCCAATCTTAAAACAAATGTGCATTTGTCAAATTTTGATTTATGGAACTTTCCGACTTCATAAAAAGAGTCCGTGCGCGCAGTGGAGAACAAGTTATGCGTAGTTTCAATTCTCGCTTAAAGTATAATTGGATAACATCGGCGTATCGTCGATGCTTTTATTTGTCACAATTCAATATTGCGAAGCTAGAAGTGTTTTTGCTAGACCCAATGAAAGACCTTAGATGTCATATTCAGGAATACGCTTTTCCATTCACAAATCTCTCATCCGATAAGCTTTTAGGTAATTAAAGAGGATTCAATATAACTTTATGAAGGTTTTTTTAAAAAAATTAATTATGTTCTTTTCTAGAACTTTCAGATATTGTGAATCAATTCCAAGAGATGGATTTTGTCTATTCTGAAGCACATTTCAGTGATCACCTCTGGGAGCCCTTAATTAAAACTTTGTTTATGAATACTGGGGAAGGAAAATCTGAGTATCTATTCAGGAAAATTGACAGAAGATATCCTTTATGGAGAATGGATTTCGCAATACTTTCTGAGTCATTTTCTGAAATTCCATTATTATTGATTGAACTTGCTCGATTCCCTCATGAGGACAATATTATGTGTCACAAAGACGAGGAAAAACTTGGAATTATGATGGCTGCAATTTTATTGAAATTTCTGGGCCAACTTAGTGATAATGGCCGTGTATCACTTGAAAAGTTGAGAGTTTACGGTATTCTTGGTGGTTCTTCTGACTTTGATATTTGTCGCATGTATCCAGTCTTTCCTTGTTCCGATGTAGAAGATGATATTTCGGGCTTTTTTTTGGTTTATGAGACATCTAAAAAGTTACTTCGCTTTAATATTCTTGAAATTGAAAATTTTGAAGAGAATCGCATGTTTTGCCAAGGAACCGACGAAGAGGCCATTCCTCCATACGTTCATGAGGGACCTTTAGCTGTTGCCCATAGCGTTAACAACTCCGTTTCAATTGATTACAAATTGGATTTAATTGATATTGAAGGCGAAACTTCATCTGATGAAGAATGCGAAGATGAATCGAACAATAATTTTTACATAAACATTGACGATGAAGATAGCGACGACGAGGATCAGTTTAAAATATCGAAAAAACAAAAAACCGAGCAAAAGGAAGTGAAAAAGAGAGAGAAAAGCCTTAAACAAGAGCACAAAATCATTTTTACAACTTATCGAACCAAATATGGTCAAATTAACGATCGAAGTTTAAAGATTTTGGTCCGATTGTCGGAACTTGTCAAGAAACAGGCCGATTTGATCGATTCCCTAGTTAAAAATGAAAGATTTGATGAATCATTTTCATTTCCCGGAAGACCTGAAGGAGCCGACCAAAAATTTAGCCCACACAAAAATGAAAAGGCAAAGGCATTAAAAGAAAGATCAAGGTCCTCGGATGATTTGAGTGTTAATTTGGAGCGACTTGAGGCTTTTATTAGCAACATTTATTCTGACTCTAATTTGAGCGAAAATGTTGATCCTCAAGTTAATAAAAATCTCGAAACAAACAAGGTGGAATGTTTGAATTTGACTCGAAGTGTCATCCACATTCACAAGCGAAGATCACTTTATGAAATGAATATCTATGATCGTATTAGAAATTCGCCCTTTTTCCCAACTTTAATGAAATTTGAAAATTTGGGCCAAGGAACAGTCAAATTGGAACTTGAAAAGGTTCTTCCATTAAATTTCATTGAAGAAATCTCCAAAATTAAAATTAATGATCCATCAATTTTCATGTCGAAATTTCTTTTAGATGCATTCGGTGCAATTAGAACAATGCACAGCTCAGGATTTGTGCACGGAAACCTTTCAACTTCCCACATTGGCTATAATTTTGAGAAGGACCTTTGGCAAATTTTTAGTTTTTCCAATTCCCGACCCATTGAAGAGGCCTCTGAATGTATTGGTAGATATCTTGGTCATCCTGATTTCATGAGTGATCATTATAAGAACACGAGCCTTTATTTTCCGTATGACGATTATGTCAGCATAGCAAAAATCTGTGCTTTTGCTATCGATCGCGATTTCAAAAGAATCCAAGGAGGTCGAATTCGTGATCAATTCGCTCTAATTTTCACTTTGCTCATAAATTGTAAAACTCCCCTCAAGGAAGGAGAACTTGATTGGTGTTATTTCAAAGCCGCCCAAATTTACCAACAAGTCCGTCCGAATTTAAGTTTTAATGACCCTTCAATGAAAGCGGCCCTTCCCTTTATTGATTGAAATTTAATATTCCTTGATAATAACAAAAGGGAAGGAATACTTGTAATATACAAGGGTATGGGACAGCCACCAACTCCTCAATCCAATGTGCCAGTTACCATCAATCATGAGTCGAACATGTTAGCATTTCCCGACGAAATTGTTAGGACTGAAGAAAAAGTTAGAAGGGGCAACAACCGTGCCTATGTTTTTACCGATTGGGACAGCACACGCCGATGGGAAGACATCGACTGGAGTGCTGTTGATGCACGTTATGCAGTTGGACAGTTCGAAGTGGTGCCGACAACTGGAGAACGTCATCTTCAAGGATATGTCGAGTTAAAGAATGGGAGGAGATTTGTCGCCCTGAAGAAAGTTTGGCCGGGTGGCGGTGCTCGTGTTTGGTTCGCCCCTCGTAAGGGAACACAGTCACAGGCCCGGGAGTACTGCATGAAGGAAGGCACCCGTGCTCCTTCCACTGACCTGGTTCCGTCCGGTCCGTTTGAATTCGGAACGTTTGTGGAATATGATTCCAATGCTGGACGCAGTCGCCCGGCTAAGACCAACTTAAAGGACGAAGATGCCAATCTGGTAAAAAAATGGATGTTGGAAGATGGATTGACAAGATTAGAGGTTGTCAAACGCAAACCCCGTTTTGCGAACGAGCAAAGGTACCTTTTCGAACATTGCGAAATGATTCTTGCCGAGAGAGCCAAGGCCACGACACAGTCAAAACGAACCAAGGTAGTTGCCTTCCAAGGTGAGCCTGGTACCGGGAAAAGTTCAATTTTGAACCTAGTACCCAAGAGGGATTTGTTTACGGTTAGTCCTAGAAACAATAACTTTTTCTGTGGTTATTCAGGTCAAAAGGTCGTGGCCTTTGAAGAGATTTGCTCCAGCTTTCTCGATGTGAACACCTACAAGATATTGGCAGATCGCAGCAACATTGGGCTTAAGCGAAAGCATAGAGCAGACGTGTCGTTTGATGCTGAACTAATGGCTATGATAACCAAACACTCCTTCAACGATGTATGGCCAAGACTCCGAACCAACAGTGCAGATTTGATGGCTGTGCGCCGGCGGGTGGGCATGTGGTGTAAGTTCACTAAGGGGCTCAAACCCTTCAGTGGATTTTCAGCGATCCGGTTCCGATTCCGGAATGTGGACAAGCCACGTGATCCGGTTGTCGAGTGGCTTGGGTTGTTTTTCCCTCTGGAAGGCTCGGTGACCTTTGTCGACTGCATTGAAGCGTGCATGAACGACGGTTTGTTGAGGTCAACCATCAGCGCCGTCAAAGAATGGGTTGGTTTGACAATGTCCGTCCTAGATGCTAGCATCGAATCAAACGGGTCACTCAGCTCCTGCACCAGAGGGTTGATAGAGACCACTCCCGCAAGCGTAAGAATTATGCAAAACGATTACGAAACTATCGAGCAAAATTTCAAAACGAAATACCGATCGCTGTTTGAACCATCTAGTATGTACAAGGATGAAGCATCATCCACTAGGAGCGTAGTTAGCAATCGGTGGCGGGATCATATTGGGTTTAACGACCCTCTGGAAATCTTAAAAGCCGTTAGGCTTAAAAGAGCTGAAAACCCAAATGACTTTGCAGGTGCTGTTGAATTAATAGCGGAAATGAGCAATTCACAGCCGATCCCTTTATCTTCCGACCAGACTTGTGAATCGGGGCATTGTCCGATTTTTCAAAAATAGGTAATAAATATTTTTCCAATAATTCTTTATATGTTTTTGAATTTTAAATTCCTTCAACGGCAACCAATGGACCCAATTTCATGCTTTAAGAAACATGCTCATTTTGAAATTTCGAGTTCACCAGGTTTTTCCGCCGGATTTCGCCTTTTCTGACCTTAACGAACAGATCCTTGTGTTGAGGATTGGAACGGACCATTGTTTCATCACTCCAGATTATGTTGTCCCAGAAATCTGAAGTTTTTTCAATATAATTTTTTGCCCAAATTAATCTTTTTTCTTGATTAATGTCAGAAATAAAAGGTTTTTTCGGTAATTTGCTCAGATTAAACCCATTTTTAATCATAAACCGTCTTACATAGTGCTTCCCTGGAGCTTCTGAAACATCTGGGCATTCAAGTTTTAGCTTGTTTGACAGTTCAGAATAGAGGGTCTTCTTCCAAAATGTTCTTGAGATGCAAGCCCATGCGCCCATTGATCTTGGATTTACTGACCTTCTCCTTCGGTGGCAAAGAGCGTTTTTGCATCTCAGGCTTGTATGCGCGGTCTCCGGCTTCGATCCAACTATTTTAGCAATGAAATAAAAATTATCTCCTAGAGATTTGAAATTATAATTATAATTGAATCGAAACATGAAAATTTAACATGGAAAATCATGGTTATTAAATAAAATGAATTTTTTGATTTTATCTGCCCCGTCGAAAATTTACATTACATTACATGTTGTTGCTTTCTCAAAAACTTTGTAAGCTACTTAATTCTCGATTTAAATCGAAATCGACTAAAGGTAATAAAAATTTATAAAAGATACAAAATAAAATTTAAAAGAGTTTTTTAAAAAAATTGAACAAAATCCTCGTGTAATCAGCCATTTAAAAGGATACATTGAAAGGGGTGGGATGATTAGGAAGGCAAAAAGCCAAGAACTGTTGAAAGTTGAAGATTTGATCAAAAATTATAGCGAAAGTGAAATAGTCCAGTCAGTTCTAAAATCTTACCCGGAATGTGGCTCCGATGATGAATTCTTTGTTGCTTTAGCTGCACCCAGCATGACTGGGAAGACACAACTGGCCTTTGCCATTGAGTCAAAATTGCCCTTATATTTTGTGTTCGAAAGGGGACAATTTATTTATAAAAACTTTTACAATTTATCCGTAAAACTTGAGGAAATAGCGGAAAAGGACTGTATCACTTTCAGTAATTCATTATCTGGACAGATCTCGTTAAAATCAAATGAATTATTTTCATTGAAACAGTTGTTGAAAGCATCAAGTTTCCAATCAGAAACACTTGGATTTCTGTATTTATTAATGAAGGATGCTTCTAGTGGTGATAATATTTTCGTAAATAAGGAAACGGATCATGGCAATATTGGCACCTGGATGGAGTATTTTTCAAACAGAGAATTTAACATCAATGAGAAGATTGACCCAATGTCAATTTCCCAGTTTAGGCAGCAGGATGACGTGAATTCACTTCTGAAGATATTTTATGTGTTTATTGATGAATATCCCTTTTCAAATGAGTTGAAATTCGTAAGAAATTTGTGTCGAGCGGTAAATCTGACATGTGTTCTTGCTTCCACCAACGCCAAAGTTGCAAACTTGACTGGACTGTCAAATCGGACTGGGAGTCGCGGTGAATATCCATCAATATGGTCGGTAGTTATTCCAAATTTACCGCCAATTCCAGTTGAAGCCATTGAAAAGGAAAATAAGAAATTTGACATAATCATTGAGCGGACATGCCCAGAAGATAAGGAAAGAATGATCAAATTAATTGAATACATTAAGGATCAATGCAAGAAATCAAGGCCTGGTGTTTCAAAAAGCATATTCGAATCTATTGGCAATATCCTTTTAGCAGATGAATTGCTTAGAGTTGATGATTTCTTCACGGCTCTTCTGATTAATTTAGCCGACAGTCTTGGCATCAGAAAAGCCGATGCATTCGATTCAAATGAAGGCATTGATGCTAATCTCAAATTACTTAACGGTGATCTTTTCGATAGGACTTATGATGAAAAGAATAAGTCTAAAGATTGTGTGCAGATGATCGACAATCATTTTTTTAATTTAAAGAATCCTTACAAGCCAGACGGTGGGGCCTTTTTACTATTTAGAGCAGCCAAGAAAAAGTCTCCCTTAATTATCAAAAAAGCATCAGTCCGTCTTCCCTATTCCTTTCAGGTGTATTTTGATTTATATGAGGAGCTTTTATTACTTGCCTGCTTGATAGCCGAAACTTCTTCTAGCGTGTCAAAATCTTTATTCGAATCTACTTTGAAAAGAAATATTGTTAATAATGAAAACGTCAATGCAAGATCTAACGTAGGAAATCTTTTGGAAGCACTAACCTTAGCAAATGTTATTGAATCATCTCATTATACTGATGAAGATATTAAAGGATCCTTTAGAGGTGTTCCTTTAGAAAATTTCTTGCGTAATTTTTTTCGAAATTTTGACAGGTCATGTGATGATTTTAGATCTGACTGTGATATTGTCAAAGTCAGATACGGAAAAGAGTTGGATGAAATTATGAAATCGTTCAAGGTCCCATTTCTGTTTCCTTCCAACAATAATTGGCCATCAATTTACAAGGAATTATTCTCTCCGGCGCAGAGTTCATTCCGTCTTGGGACTTATTTCAGATCAGCAGATAGAAAAGAAATTGATGCACATTTTGATTTATTTGGGAGAAGGGATGAGAAGCTTATTGCCGTCGTGGAATGCAAAAACTGGGAGACTCCTGTTTACATCAAGGATCACCTTCTTATTCTCAAAAAGGCTCAAAAATTCCTGAAAAATGTCTTTTTGCATTTGACCATTTGTAAATCCTGCGCCGATTTCGACGGAGCACAAAAAGCAAATCTTACCGATTTCACCAATTACACTGAATCGGAAATGATCGACGTCTATCGCATAAAGACAGTATCAAAAAATGAATTCGAACTGGTTCCAGTTACAACAACAAAATTACATTCAAATCCGAAACTGATTTCAATCATTTTTGAAACTGATCTAATCGACAAGGCTTTTAGCACAGCAATTGATGCATGGAAATCAAACAATGAATTATTATAGCGAAAGCACTAATGAAATAAATAAAATGAAGACTTTTCCATTAAGCTCTGGATAACAAAAATGTGAGAAATTTTTCAATCAAAAGCTATCTAAATACACCAGGGTACCCTTGCAATTTCTGGTTTGTCCCGTTCCTTTTCAAAGAAGTTTCACGTTCCCTTCAATGGCCAGAATAACACGTCAACCGACGAGGAAAACCCTGCCCCCTAACGAACTGGTCACAAACTGGATAACCAAAATATTAAATCAAGAATCCCTTAAAGAATTTACAGCCACCCTTACCGAATTAATTGATGCCTGGCCGGTAGTGGAGGAGAAAACTGACCTGTTTCATTGGAGTGACCTGCTCAATCGTTTCGATGAACAATTCGAGCGGATCCTTGAAAAGTCAATTCCCTCAGGTAAACTTCAGTGTGCCCCTTTTACTGAAGAAGAAGGGGATCTGGTTCTGTCTGTATTGGAATTTTCCAGAATTTTACTTGAAACCTGTTCATCACGGAACATTTATAATTCATATGACGTAAGCTTGCTTTTATTGAATATAATTGATTTCATTATTGTATTTTTTTCTCTCTCTGCCCCTCTTCCCCTCCGTAACCTCTTTTCCCTTTTTAGAGATTAAATAATTTGTTGAGATGTCAAGATTTAAAGGTTTTAGAGAAAACTTTGGAACTTTTATTGATCCCAGCCCGTAAAATTGAATCTCAAAAGAGTTTAAGTGACAAATTTGACAATTTAATTGATTATCGAGTTGTTGAAGCCTTGGCTCAATGCGTCTTACCACCACTTAGCCCTCCAAGTGTGAATGAGAATATCGAATTACAATTCTCCTACAGTCATTCCAAATTATTAGAAGAATATGAAGAATTAGAAACTGTTGAATATTGCAGGTTATTGGCCTTGTCCATTTATTTGATGATGTCATCTGATATTCCCGCTGATGTTACAGGCTTTTCCATTAATCCCACCATCATTGCTGATACTGCAAAACTACTTTCAGCTTCACCAAAGACGACCGATATGAAAACTGAAACTGGCGCCTTGTCAGCCATGCGTGGATTCTTAAAATTTGACTCCAAATGGACTGAAACAATTTATTCAATGGATGCTGCTGCAAGCCACGGTCCTGTAGCCACAATATTTAGAACCATTTCCAATTGTATCCTTGAGGGAAAGGGTAAAGAAATGAAATACATAATGCTTAATAACAACATAATTTCGCTCTCCTTCTTCCTTACTTTCTTTCTAGATATCCCTTATAACCAAGGCTTTATGACTGCATTTTTCGATTTGGCTACAAATATGGCCAATTGTGCCGAATTTGACGAGGCCTTAGTCACGTCCACAGTGATCGATGACATTGTCCGCAGTATCCCCACTTGTGAATCCAAATTTTATAAAACAATAGAAAAGTTGATTTCTGTACTGGACCCTTTGATTCAATTCATGACGGAGGCTTTGGATGCCTTTTTCGGTGCTGATGGTTTGAGTGTAGTTGTAAAGCACATTTCAGTCCTTTGTGAAACCATCAAAGCGGTACCAGGAGAAGGAGAAGAAGAGGCGAAAAAGTTGCACATTTCTTACTTGTCAAGTTTGTTAAAATTCATTCTAAAATTATTGAAACAATTTGGTTCCAATGATCGTTTAAGAAATTTAATTGAAGGAAGTCTGTTCAAATCGGTAAAACTAATTTTTGAATCACAAAGTGTCTTTGGTTCCGATGTTTTCTATTCTGCAACCCACATTCTTGCTACCTTTATCCACACGGAACCGACTTCCCTTTCGATCCTTCAAGAAGGCGGTGTACCGCAATCCTTTTTATTTGCTATTTCTGGGGATCCAATTCCACCTAATGCTGAATTGCTCATAATCCTTCCACAAGCATTCGATGCCATCTGCTTGAATTCGACTGGAGTTACCGCTTTCATGGATTCCGACCCTCTTCCAAATTTCCTGCGTTTCCTCTCGTCTCCCGAATATTTCCGCGAATTGCAGCAAAGCCACAGTGCCGTCAGTAAATCCATGGCCATTGGCGAGGCCACAAATGAATTCATGCGACATCATCCTAATTTGTCATCGATTATCATTCCAAATTTAATTGAAGCTGTCGATTTATTACAAGCCACCTTCCGTAAACAAAGTATCGATACTGATTCCGATTCCTTGTCAATCAGGAGACCTGAAGGCACACCCGCTGAAATTGGAAAAGTTCCATTTGAGACCATCCTTTCAAGTGAAGCAAAACGTCGAATGGATCCACTTTATATTAGTATGATGGTGGGATTAATGGAAAAGCCTGTAAC
>SDXP01000103.1:0-14288 GCA_004369235.1 Perkinsus sp. BL_2016
TTCTACCCGGGCAGCGAGCTCCATTGGGTCAGCTGCTTGAGTGGCAGTGACCATGCTTTTCCTGACTGCTGGGATCGTTCAGCGATGTTCACACAATTAGCGGATTCATCGATTTTTGTTCTTGTGTTGAATAATCACCCGTGTAGCTCTTTATTCACAAATCATGTTGAGGAATGTTGTTTTGTTGGTTGTTGGCGGAAGAGAAGTCATCAGTCAGACTCGGGAATGCACCACTGGCCAGTTGTCTGGATGCATCACTCAGAGTTTATCTCAAGTCGTGAATTCGGCACTCGCCAATGGAACGCAATTCAACTTCACAGGACCCGTGACTGGCTCACTGGCCAACGGCCAAGGATTATCTTCCAATTCCCCCATGTCGTTTACGATCAATGAGTGTGCCGAGTTGCTGACTGAACGACTGTCAGCCTTTACAGATTTTAAAACGTCCACCGATCAAATTTACTCAGACATTAGTAGCGTTCAGAATGCGTTAATGGCTGTGGAGGGATCGGCCAAGGAAATTCTGTCCACGGAAACTGGGTTCGGAGCGCAGCTGTCACAAACAGGTGAATTGTTCGTCAACACCACTGTTCGATCAGCCCAGTTGGGAGACTGGCTAACTGGAGAGAAGGTTATAAGGAATCAGTTAACTGATTTGTTCAATGACTTGGACAGAACGGTTCTTAAAACTTCAAATGAAGTGCTACTCACTTCATCCTCCATTCGAGATGCTCTATTAAAGATGCAGAAGGTTCACGATCACGCCACCAACATTCTGACCGCTGTTGGCGACGCGGAAACGAAAATGTACGAGTGGGCCTTCAATGTTAGTCAAACCGTTAATCGACACACCGTTAATCTCGTAACAGTCGCGCAGACTCTGCACTATCGCACAAACCAGGTAAACGGCATTAAGGAATCCAATGTGCAGCTAAATTGGATCGTGACCCAGCTCGCTAATAAATACGGCAGCGATAAGCTGGCTGCTCTCAATAAGCAGTTCGACGACGGCTCTTTGTCGACCCCTGCGGGTACAGCTCAGGGACCCAACTCCACCTCTGTTACTGGTGGCGCTGCGATTCCTGCCGTCACGTCTTCCTAGTTAATCGCCAACGAATAAAACCTAATACCTAGGCGCGTTTCCTACTGTAAGGCACATTGTCACCATGTCAGACATCTAAGGAGGTCACCAGAAGGCTATTGCCAGCTCTGTGATTCACTGCGAATGTTTGAGAAACGGACTTAGAACAAGTTATCATCATGTTCGGTGACTTTTGTTTGTTCCCCTAAGAAGATTCACTGCGCGACATGCAACGCAGCAAATAGTATCCCAAAGAATTCATGTAGCGGTAACAAAGTGAGCATAACCAGAGAATGGGTTACACTCTACCCTAATACCGCCAAGCGTAGCGTTGATAATCGAAGCATGGCGCGAAAAAAATAAATTTCCGCATTTCAGGTAAGCATGAGTTTATTCCTCTCGACTTGCTCTCTCATCAACTCCTCGCTTAATGTGATCACGGGCTTCAAGCAAATGAATTCAAAATTTGCAATGATACTGCAACCGCACAAAGGGCTCCGAATATCCGACAATGATAGGCGGCGTATCGTCTCGGTGCACAAGAGACTTGAATGTCTCATTGAGCCACTAAACTTTTGCGTTCTGTGGGTGAGAGATAAGGACTCATGCATTTCATCGATTCTTCAGTACAGCAGTGACTTGGTGCAATCAGTTCTGGAGTTTTTGGATAAGGTCAAGTTCACTACTGATGACGTTGATCCCTTTACTCGAATTCTCGACCCCGAATCAAGCAGCAAGGTTGATTATTTTCTTCGCGAGCTTGAATTCACGTGCACAAGTATATCGCTAGCGGTGTCGATAGCGAAGTCGTTCTCAGTATCTTCATCGAGGTCGGGGAGGGTAATATCCCCCTCAGCTCTTCTTAAGGCGTCTTCGAGAATCACGGATATGGTTAACAGAAGCGGCGACTTGTGCACCTTGTCGGGAGCCCTCTACAAACGATCCCCTGGTGAGTCGTGGTCCGATCCAGCATCCGAGGCTACTCTCAAGGTGTCTCAATATAAGGCGATCGACCCTTCGGATGGTGCTTACCTTATCCGTATATCCTTTCGAGGCGAGTCTGTTAATTTTCCCATTCAGACGGCCCTATCATTTAAAGTGTGCTCTTGCAGGGAGCTCGGGCTAACTGGTTCTTCATCGTCGGATTCGTTGGCAATCGCGTGGACCTATAAAGCAGCACCTGGTCGTTTGCTTCATCGAAATCCCTCTGGTGCTATGGATTCGACCGCGTTATCACTGGACAGTTCGGATGAGGATACACTAGTGGTTCGCGGAGCTGCTGAAGTTCCAAGAGCTCTAAGAGCTCGAATTTCGTCCACACATATAACGGGCTCTGAATCAGAGGCCGAATACGCATTTGTATATACCACTTTATCTAGTTCACTGTCTCCTCTGGACGTTGTCTACATCGCTCGTCTCTGCGTTCTGGAGTCGATGCGGAAATGCAGTCCGAACGAAGCAACCGCGCTTCCATCGCCCCGGTCCGTCTCTCAGCACGACGCGCTGCACTTGGACACAAGCGATGAGACGCTTACGGCTTTGCTGCTTGACACCGAAACGTACGATTCGTCGATTACGCCGGAAATCGATCTCATAGTCTCTGAAAATTAGATCTAGTTGATTTTACGATGGTCAAATGGCGTTTCTACGGTACAAGTGAACGGTGAACATGGAGTATGAACTGTAAATTCACATCATCCGCCTCAAAGAGGTGTTTAAGGAAAAGCTAGTGTTGCTTGTTGGTCTTAACCGAACGGTCTGGAACGGCATCGTTGTAAAGCTTTTAATCGTTGATGTCGACGCGTTCAAGTCATGATACTGCGGCCTTAGCGGACTGTTCAAAGAGAGAGCCAAGTTTCGCAGTGTGGTGTCGGTACCAATTCCATCAGTTGCTTGTTTGGAAGTAATCAAATCCCGCCACTGGAGAAAATATTTAAACTTTATTTTCATCTGATTTTTGGAGAGAATTAGGCATTTCAAATTGTCAACCTCCTCGACTCGACGGGTCAGTTCCGCGTGATACCGCAGGAGCGCTCTTTCCTGGGCGTTCGTCTGAGATATCAAAAACTCGATTTGTGCTTTAATGTCCAATTCCTGGTCAGGGATGTTTGCTGATGAAATTGAGTCCGATAGCTTGACTGTTTCTTGAGATACCCAGGGGTCCATTTTCAACCGGGAAGCCAGAAGGGAAACTCCGCTCATTTAACAGCCTAAACAGGAAACGGGTGGGATGAGCCAAGGCGGGTTTATTCATGGAGAACAGTAATATTCAGCCTTCGTTGCGTAGTATAGGTACAGGTAACGGAGGAATATTGGGAGGGTCGCCTCCTGGGATCGGAGCCTTTGTCAGAGAGCCGGGAGGTGGTCGCCCGACAAGCTCGTCTATTGATGACGGAAAACGAATCGGACCTGAGTGGAGAACATCAAATGCCGATAAGCGGCCCGGATCGTTCTCCAGAGTTGTTGGTGAGACTGATAATGTCCTCAATCCGATCTCTATATCGCTATCCGAGTCGTCGAAAGACGGTGGGGGTTGGGAGGGACTACTACCCATGATATAACTGATAAATGATCGAATCACTTCCACTAACGGCGCAAATCCTACTCCAATGGAGTTTGTATTCACAAACTCATCACTCCGCTCGAACATCGAAGATGACTGTACATGATCCGATGAGACCAGGAACCGGTCATCACTCGGCGGCGTACACTGAAGCGGGACAGGTTCTGCGCGATTGATCAATACCGGATTCACACCCCATGGATACACAATAGCGTGCTTTGGTTGATTTGTATTGGGACCGACTAGCGACCGACACGAAACCAATTCCACTCGTCTATAGGGATAGCGGCCTTCGTCATCTGCATAATACTCAGACATGTACGTTTGGGATTGGCGAGTATCGGATATCGCATTCCTTTCAGATCCTTGAAAGCGTTGGTTCATGCAAAATATTTTCAGGACTGTACTTATTAACGCCGATGTAATACATAGAAACTGTGAATTCTACTAGTAATTGACATAGTCTGTATATACGGCCAAGAGAACTCTTGAATATCTCCAACTTGTTTGTTCGAGTCTCCGCTCGCTGATCACATTGTGGCTAGATTGTTCGGAGTTCCTGGCAAAGAAGATGACCCACGTTTACTCGGAATCGGGAGCCGTGGTGACAGTCGCCCATCTGGTTCCACATCAATCGACGCGAAAGGAAAGTCAGGCGCAACCGTTCGGGGAGTGCTCATTGTCCCCGTCTGGGACATTTTACTGAAATGCTCGCTACACGTGCGAGGCGGAAGCGGGTGGACATTTAGCTGAAATACATTACTTTGTCGGGTGGGATAACTCCGTCTTCCATTACGGGTCAGCTTAGCCACAAGATACTCCGTTACTTTCTTGTGTCCGAAGAATAGAACGACCCCTAATATCAAAATAAAGAGAACCGCGAACCCGATTCCGATCCACGCTCCAATCGGAAGGCCATCAGCTGCCTCCGCGTTAGAGACCACCGGGAGCGGTGTGAGGGATACCTCAACAGCGGATGAAGTGGAAGCGGTGTATACCGCCTCTGAATATGCAGGTGCAGCAGTTGTGATCATGGGTTGCTCGCGAGGAATGCCCGCTGCGCGAGACAGGAGATGACCGACTGACCGGGCCAGGCCCTCAAGAACTCCCCTCAGATGCCCCACAGGGGCAACTGTAGTCAGTGGAACCGAGTTTTCGATCATATGAAATTCCACACCAAAACAACGATCACTTTGAAGCTGTCGTCGAAATTTTTTCAAGTCCGTTTGCAGAAAGAATGTCTTCGCGACAAAATGCTGGTGGTATATACGCCGACGTTAAGCAGATGATCACCGAGCATGACGAAGTTTTCGCCTCACTTGAGAACGAGAAAAGACTTGGATGGGAATCCAAAGATGTTGAGCGTCTGTGGCAGTTGAGAACAGATAAGCTTAATCTTCTTAGTCAGACATCATCTAGAAAACCCAAGGAAACTAGGACGACCGTTCGAAAGCCCGACAATCCGTTCGGAGCTCTCCAGCACGAGTCTGACAAGGCAAGTAGTGATGATGACCAGCAGCACCTCTCAGTAACTGGGAACAAACTTATTAGAGCAGGCAAAGGTCCTTCATACGATAAGTACTATGATTTTTACAGGAAGCTGTTTGGTTCTGCAACGGAGCATTCGAGAATCTTCTGTGAAGGTTCCAAACGGTTCATGGATATCGGGTGTGCCCCTGGCGGTCTTTGCGCATATTTCATTCGGGACCTTGGCTGGTCGGGTGTGGGATTTACTCTACAGATAGAGCGAGGAGGTTTGAAGGTTCGGTTCAAGGATCCTAGCCTTCAAGTGAGCTACTGCGATATGAGTGATATGGACTCCGTCAAGTACATTAGTGAATCAGTGTTGGGGATGGCGAAGTTTGATTACATCAATTGCGGTGTGGTGATGGGAAAGCACCAAGTGGAGTCGATAGGCGAGGACAGGGAGACAACTTTACAAATTCTAAGAGTCAATAGAAATCAGTTCCTAGCAGCGCTCAAGCATTTAGCGGAAGGCGGGGATCTTCAGTGGATATTCCAAACATCATCCATTGGATCATTTTTATATTTCCTGAAACGCTTGCAGGGCGTCTTCCGAAAGAGTATTTCCCTCTATTCCACGCTCGTCCCGAGCCGGTCCCCCGTTTACGCCATTTGTTCAGATTTTGACTCGAGCGCAGCAGCGGCTTGGATAGCGGAGCTGGAAGCAACAACCGAGTTTAGCGATGACCAAATCCGAACATGGAACGTCACAACGTGGGAGGAGGCTGGGCCTGTGATTGCCTCCCTTCGGGACGATCTATACAAGATATGGACCACTCAGCGAGACGGCTTGAAGGAGATCCGCTTAGCCGCGAGCTCTGAGCTAGCTCAGGAGGAAATTCTGTTGAAGAAACTGAGCGGCTCTAGGAGAACTGAAAGCGGTGGGAAGAAAATCTTTTCGTCGGGACAATTTTCAAACTCCTCCTCAATTGATTTTGAGGACAATTGGAGGGCCAAAGGAAGCGCTCCGACTGTTGATGGGTGGGAGACCGCCAAGTCGGCATCTACAAGTAGGACCGCCACGAATAATCGGAAATCGGCCGTAACTAGTCGCTCCAATAGCAAGCGAATTGACGAGGAGGATAATTGGAGAAGATGAGGGAGTTGTTATATATCATTAAAAAAATTTCGGTTTTTTTTTGTGTATGGATGAAGTTTGTAGAGTTGCAATGTCTGCAGGCCCTCCCCGAGGAGTGTGGGGCCAACGCGCAGCAGCGCCCCTCGCTGTGTCTACAGGGTGGCTTGTTTCGCGCATGAACAAGGTGGGTTTGGACGGATCAATTTGTGCAGAGTACATTTCTTCGTTGATTGAACTTCACAAGAAATCGTCACCGGGAGATCGGGACGCGGCGATTGCTGAGTTTCTTCACGACTCAGTGCCATCGTCTTCATTGCGATCTATTGCGGAGCATAACCGATTCGTTGAGGAAACGATTGGTGAAATTCGACAACGATTATCGCCGGCAACCACGCCAGGCACTACAGGTGCTGGTGTTAGTACAAAAGCGAAAGGAGGATTCAAGAAGGGGACGAAGCTATCTGGAACAGCACTGAAAGAACTTGTTGGGAATGTCAAGCCCTCCTATGTTCAACAATACTCTGATGACGAAAAATCAGCGGTTTCTGTTGTCCAGCCGCCACCACCACCAGTGAGGTTCGTTTCGTCTCTTAGTCAACCGGAACTGGAAACTCCCCAGAGACTATTGTCGAGCGGGAAGAGACGAATAAAGGCTCGTGAGATTGGACCTGATGAAGACTGGGAAGATTCAATTACCACAACGCCTTGGAAAACACCCTTCGAATCAGTAACACCTATGATTGAAGCAGCGTCGATTCCGCAGCCTCGCGCCGTTGTTGAACGAGAGGAATCTTTGCCAAAGGTTGTTGAGCCACTAGCTGAAGCGAAACCTCAAATAGTGGAGGAGCTTGAACCAATTAAGACACCAAGGGTATTGGTGGAAGCGAATACGCCGGCTTCTCAGGTCCCTGCTGATCATGGATTCCAGTCGGTGCTTCTAAGCCCCCAGTCACTCCTGTACAGTCTTCCAACAGATATCCTTAGCTTTGATTTCCAGTTTGAGGAAGATGAACCTGAAACAGCAGCCCAACCAACGGAGGCCCCATTCGATTTACTGAAGCAAATGTTTAACAACACAGCAGTTGCGTCCACTCATAGCGTCCCAGAAGATCTTCCCCCGCCTGGGTTTATGGACAATAGTAAAGTATACTCGGTTCCTTTCCTTTTATCTGTTTTGAAAGAAATGAAGATTACTGGCGGAGTTGATATGCCGCCGGTAGAACTCAAAGGTTTAAGCAAGACTGAGGTCGTGGCCTTACCTTCGCCTGTTAAGCCCCGATCCGATTCTTTTGGTTGGCGCAGTCATGATAAAGTGGTTTCCAATTCCCTTACTGAAACGTCTCAAGGTTCCTGGCGAGCTTCTGGGTACAACAACAAGAATGGATCTCGACGACCTCCGCAATCAACCGAGGAAGGGTTTTGGTGAGATGTGAATCATTAGTATGATAGTAGATATGCGAAAAATTTAAATCTTTGATGATGTTAATTTACATGGTACCAACATGCAAAAAATTTTATCCTGTTCAGGAAATATGCTCTGCGGTATTGGTAATGAGAAGATCGCTTCTGTAGCGCCCCCTCGATCCCCGGCGTCGACGGCGGGATACTCAACTCCACTCAGCGCGCAATCATTCGCTTCGTATGCGGAAGATATCCTTCATGAAATCGCTGAGGATGTACTGATCATCGGCTCAACATCGTGGACGCTTTCATTGACAACTGCCGAGGACATTGCACGACTCTGTCGTTGTGTGACGAAAGCTCACGAACCATTCGCGTCGCCAAGCATCCATGCAGAGTCAGTGATATCATGGCGTTTGTTCCAAGCTGCGGATCGAAATTACAATGGTTATGTGACGCCGGTTGAGTTGTACAAAGTTTTGGTATCTATGAATCCGAGGATCAGAGTTGCTGAAGATGTGACGGGTGAAAACCTGACAATGTTGTACTGGGATACTCTAGTATGGTGGACGAACCTCGCTTTGTCAGATGCGGATCGTCGAATAGTGGAGCGCAACGTTATGGAAAAACTTGTTGTGCCATCGGACGGTTTATGGGCAGGACTGAGCCTGAGTGCGCTTCTGCGTGTTTGGAAGACAGTATGTCGGTCCACCGGGTACCTGTTCCGGTACGAGACGAAGAGATACTTAGAATCTACCTTTGCGTCTCTTAAGAATCAAGTACGAACTTCGGAGCTCGACTTAGTGCTATATCTGATTCAAGAGACAATATCGCCACTCGGTAAACACGCGGGAAAGATGTGGGAGGCTTTTCTCGAGTTGGACACAGATGACGATGGTCGATTATCGGAAGCAGAGCTCCACACACTCTTGCGTAAGCTGAACTTGAAATGCGTTCCCATACCCGCTCTCCCAATTAGCCGAAGCACGAGCGATTCGTCAAACATGGAGGACACACCAAACGATGAGCACGAAGGAGGTTGTGGGACTCAGTTCAGTCTGATCCAAATGTTGGACGCAATGCTCGAGTCTTGCGAGATTGTGGTTACTCTTAAATCAGATCACAGCGCCGTGCCAGGTCAGCGAACTGAAGCTTATCTGCAGTCGCGAAAATCGTGGGCCTCAAAGTGGAAAGGCTTATGGAAGAAAATGACCAAGGGTCCGCGGAAACGCCCTTCCATGGCTCGTCACTCCTCGTCTTTGAGTGATAGTATATTGAGAGTCTACATTCGGACGCTCTTGGATTTAGAGCAATGGAGAGGGCAAAAATTAGTCGGTGAACTCGGTGGGTGTTTGGCTTAGATTATATACTAATTGGGGATTTAATTGAGTTTGTTTTTGCCTTCTAATTGCATGGGTCTAGATGGAACATGGTGGTAGAAAAAAGATTCATCCAGGATTGACCGTTATTCGCAATCACAGCGAAGTGAGAACTGTTCCGTTTCTCGAAGCAAGCCTGCTCGGTCTCAGTTTGAACGAGACCGAATCATCCGTAGTTTTCGCGGCTGAAGAGCCGCCTTGTGGTGACGAATTCACCAAGACTAGATTTGCAAGCAACGATTCGTCGTCAAGCAGTGGACCGCCGCGGTTCGACGGAATCGCAGGTGTTGCAGCAATAGATGGGTCCCTGATTGCAACGCTGACAAGTAACGAGCTGGAGTTCGCGTTTCCAGATTCGGTTCAATGCGGATTGATTTTCGATGCATTCTTATCAGAAACCATTCTTAGTTGTTTCGCAATCGATAGGGAACATTTCCTCGTCTCGGCTCCAGGATTCACGAGAGTAGTTAGCGTAAGCGAAGCGAGTTCTACTGTAAGTGTAGTGTCGATAGAAGGAGAGGTGGCCGTTGTCCAACCACAGTCTGTGCCGAGAACGATCCTCTGCGACGTCACGGAGCGATATGCAATCAGATCAGATGTAGAGACTATTTTTTTCTTTAAAAAATCTGATAAAACAGTAATTCAAGTCTCAACGAACAGCGTGAACCGTGACGGGAAGGAACTGTACCGATGTTGGGAACCTGAATGGATCTGTTCATGCACCCCACCGACCGATGACCAAGAGGGCATTCTCTTGTTGTTGGGTTCTGGTTCAGTGGTTCGGGTGGATCTCAGCGGGGGGTCTGAGTCGTGGGAAAGTGGACTTCCGGATGTCTCTTGTATCGCATATAATTCCCAAATCGGCACAGTTATCGGTTGCTTTGAGGGTGCCATCACGCTCTTTGGAAACGAATCGAAAATTCCTCAACGACTGCTGGTGTCTGAGACCGGATATGCTATAGAGTGTATGAAGTTCACAGCGAGCGGTGAGAAGCTGATTGTGTCTACGAGGGATGGCGTTGTAACGGTGATTTCATTCGAAAACGGAAAGATTGAAATTCGTCACAAGAAAAATATAGGTGCAATTAAAATTGCCAATTATCGCGATAATCTTTTCCTCCTCTATTCCAACCAACTTTTCCTCGTCAATATAGACACCTTTGAGTGGCGCCCGATCGATCTAGGTAACTCTGGGGCGATTGGACATGTGTCGGTGGATCCCACTGCCCAATTGGTCTTTGCAGTGATCCCAGAGAGTACTAGTCGAATCGTCTCGTTCAGTGTGTCGGAGGAAGGCGGCGCAAAGTTCTCGAAATCTCTCCCATTCGCAGCCACTTCAATGGTGGCGGCGTCCGAGGGTCCAACCACTGATTTGTACATAATCGGAACTCTGGAGAAGATAAACCGATCTGCGTTATTCATCCTCCTTCTTGAGCGAGCTCGGATAGGTCTAATTGGCCTGAACGACGCAGTGTCAGTGTCCGGGGTTCTGCCCTTCAACGAAGTACGAGAAGAGCCGAGCTGTATAACAATTTGGAATCATGAAATGTTTCCAGGAAGTGGTCTTGTGGCGGTTGGTACGAAGGGACCTGTTAGAGGACGTATCATTTTATTTGATCGAGATTCGATGCATGCAATTGCGAAAACGTCTGTTCCCTCAACTCAAATACATTGTCTTTGTCCATTGTCAGCAACAGCTCTCGTGCTTGGCTGCGATGACTGTATAGCTATTTTAGGTCTCAAACCGGGTCCACGTGCAACGACGCCCGTGGTCCTATACACAATTGCGTCCTTCACAACCTATGCAGCAATTCTTTTTGTGACAAGAATAGACTCGAGTCGGTTCCTCATTGTAATGGACCATGGGCTCGTTCAGTTACTGAGCCTTCGTCAATCCGAACAAAGTTCCATCACTCTAGATGCCGTGCTGGAGAGTCCCATCAGGATTGTCTCCGCATGCCACATGATCCCCAACCAGGCGGAATTGAGTTTCATCTGCTCAACATCTGTGGGAAGAATCAATATGTACCGAGTCACTCCAGATCGACCCGCAAATGCTGGCCTCATGCCCTTGCTGTCGAGTAATTTCGTTGGCGGTACCATCGTAGCCAGTTGCCTCTTAAATGACAAACTGCTCCTCACTCTAGACAATGGATCAACTATCGATCCAGATGCCTACTCTTCAAGGCTTCCTATGCAAACCACCTAATTAGTCTACCGTCTCTTTTATTTCGTTACAGTAAGTGTTTTGTGGATCAGTGGTGCGTAGAGTTTGTCCTCACAGAAGTTTCAGACGGTAATTCCAAATAAGTTTCTTCATCATGTGAAAAGATAAATTGACGTGGCTTTCAAAATCAGACATCTAAGGAGGTCACCAGGTGGAGTTATCCAGGTCTGTGATTCACTGCGAATGTTTGAGAAACGGACTTAGAACAAGGTATCATCACGCTTTAAAAGCCACGTTAGCGATTGACAAAAATGAGAGACCGGAAAAAAATCTGAAAAACTCTTTTATCATCGCCTCTGCATTTTGTTGATCTCGATCTCGTTTCCTTTACTTCTGTGGCAGATTTCGTTTATTCAATGACGCAAACGATTTTGATGGTAGCGGAGAAGCCATCAATCGCTAACACGCTCGCGAACGCTCTATCCAAAGGACGACACACATCGCGGAAAGGTGTATCTCACGCTGTCCAAGTCCATGAATTCCAGGGAACTTTTCAGGGCCAGTCGGCATTCGTAAAGATAACTTCGGTTGCCGGGCACGTTTATACAACGGACTTTCCACCACAGTACCAGAACTGGGACCGAACGGAGCCAGTAACACTCTTTGACGCGGAGGTTGTAAAAATTGAAGCGAATCCAAAGACTAGGCTTCCAGCGCATCTGAAAGCAGAGGCTAAAGGAGTATCTCATCTAGTGCTATGGCTAGATTGCGATCGTGAAGGGGAGAACATCTGCTTCGAGGTGATTCGGAACGTAAAGCCCTGCTTGTCGAATCCGAAAAACGTTTGGAGAGCTAAGTTTTCATCCCTTGTACCGAGTGACTTGGTCAAGGCGTATGAACATCTGGGCTGGCCAAACGAGAACGAAGCCCAAAGTGTTGATGCTCGTCAAGAGATCGACCTGAAGTTGGGTGTGGCATTTACTCGATTTCAAACTCGATACTTTCAATGTATGATATAAATTTAGCACATGTGTATATATTTTCAGCCAAGTTTGGCGATTTGGACAGTAGCTGTATTAGTTATGGTCCGTGTATTATTCCAACGCTGTGGTTTTGTGTGAAGCGACACCATGAAATCCAGTCGTTCCAACCGGAGACCTTTTACACTTTGCAGGCCAGTTTCCGAACTTCCTCTGGAGAGACAGTGTATCCAGAGTGGGACCGAAAGCGATTGTTTGATCAAAAGGCAATTTACTGCTTCAAGGAACTGATTAGTCAAGCCACTCTTGGTCTCGTTGTGGATGTCTCTGAAACCGTTGAGAAGAGAGTCCGACCTCAAGCCCTAGACACTGTATCTCTGTTGAAGCAGTGTTCCCAGTACCTGTACCTGGGCCCTCACCATACGATGCACATAGCTGAGCGGTTGTACCTGCAAGGATACATCACGTATCCGCGAACGGAGACTAACAAGTATCCATCGGCTTTTGACCTTCGGTCGACGTTGGTTGCCCAAACGAGCTCACATATTTGGGGAAGAGTAGCGCAAGAGATTTTGTCGTCGGGAGGAGTTAGGGCACGCACAGACGGAAAAGACGTTGGAGACCATCCTCCAATTACCCCAGTTCGGCTGGCTCATGAATCCGACATGGACCACGATATGTGGCGAGTATATGAACTGGTAACGCGGCACTTTATTGCCTCAGTTAGCAGTGACTGTAAGTTTAAACGCGTGCGGGCGACAATTACAATCAATGGTGAGAGATTCACTCTCTCTGGTCGGCGAATGCTGGAGCCGGGTTTCCTGGCAGCTCTGGGGTCCTCCAAGGCGGCTGACGGCGGGGAGGACGAGAAGGACAATGGCGATCTACCAACGGTAAAGAAGGGGGATCAACTTGTGCTTGAAAATATTTCCGTATCGACAGGTCAAACAAAACCGCCTCCATATTTGTCTGAATCGGATTTGCTCTCTCAAATGGAGCGTCATTCAATCGGCACAGATTCTTCCATGGCGGTCCACATTAACAATATTTGCGAACGAAACTTTGTGACTCTCCAAGATCCAGGACGACGACTGGTTCCCACAAAGCTTGGAACGGTGCTAATCAATGGCTACACGGCCATTGACCCAGAATTAGCGACGCCCAAGGTTCGGGCGGATATTGAGTCGCAATGCGCTCTTGTGGCTGTTGGGAAAGCCAAGGTGGATGACGTGGTTCGACATGTTTTGTCGACCTTTAAAGAAAAGTTTGAGTATTTCCATAAAAATATAGGAACCTTAGAAGCTCTGTTTGAGTCGTCCTTTACGTCGCTCGCCATGACGGGTAAACCCACGAGTCGTTGTGGAAAGTGTAAGAAATTCATGAACCTAATTGATAAGAAACCTGTCCGTCTCTACTGTCGACATTGCGATGAAGCCTACTCGCTTCCCTCTGGAGGCACTGTTCGACTGTACAAGGAACTCACCTGTCCTTTGGATGGGTTCGAGCTGGTTCTTATTTCGCATCCTGGCAGTGGCGGGAAAGCGTACCCCGTTTGCCCTCTCTGTTACAACGATCCGCCTTTTGGCAATGATAAGATGAACTGTCATGAGTGTCCGCATGCAACTTGCAAACACTCAATGGCCAGTCTAGGCGTCTGCTCGTGCACCCAGGAGAGCTGCAAGGGAACACTCTGCCTCGATCCTGACAGTAAACCCAAATGGCGCTTGGACTGCAACACATGCAACTTCCAAGTAAAGTTGTTCAAAAACGACTGCGCCCTAGTCCACAAGCTCGCTGTTTCCAGCGAGAAGTGTGATGAGTGCAGTTCCTTTTGCCTCGAAGTGGAGTACCATAAGGATAAGGAAGGAGACAAGGAGTATGTAGGGTGTATAGTTTGCGATCCTCTCTTGAATGAAGGTATTGAGGGTGTCTTCTCAAGGAATGCTCGAAATAGGCCCGCATCGGGAGGAAAGAAGGGAAAGTTTGGTAGACACAAGCGAAAGGACGCGAATGTAGATCCTAGAATGACTTTCGACCAATTTTAGAAAAGAGATGGAAATTTTGAATTTTGCGTTGCATGTTCATGAATTTTCTTCCCAGGATGTCTGTGTTATC
>SDXP01000364.1:0-14201 GCA_004369235.1 Perkinsus sp. BL_2016
GCTTTCCATCCCTGTCACTCTTACCCCTACGGCGGTTCTTTCCTCCTTTACCCTTACCGGATTTGGACATAATAATCTAATTAAAGGATTAGAATGGTCGAAGAGAACGATTTTCTTTTCGTTTTTTTTCGCTTGTTTCTGTGGCCATGTTCAGTGAAAACGCTCTGAAATTCCAATTCCGAAGATCACCGCTGCTCGTCCCGACATCCGCTCTCTCAACAAGAGAGCGAAGCCGATCATGTGCGGGACCTACTACTGCAGCTTCATTGCGTTCAAGTCGAGACACTCAATGGGTAGACCCGACCCGAAAGCGCACAGGAAGTTGTGTAGGCACGGGTTTTCATCCTAACTTGCGAGTTAGAACGCACGCATGGGCCGATACATACACAGGCGAATCAAAGACCGAATATCGCGAAGAATTCCGATGTAGACGACCGGAATGGTTGAATTTGGTGGGGATAATTGAGTCACGTTAATCCTATCTGAACTATGTGTGATTTTCTTAAGAAGTGATAAATACTGTAGCTCGATATTTTTGATTCCACTGAATTAGGAAGATCCGGATGAAATTTCGTGAATTTTGGTGTGGATGATTATCATTGATTTCAATTGCACGCCGTTTGTTGAAAAAAATTCTACGAATGCAACACTTTCGTGAGCATGAACGTCCAGATTTCAGCCCCGAAAAGGCAGAGAGAAAGTCCTTGGTCGGAATGACGGAACCTTCTTATGCATCGGTTATTGAGGCAATTCATTCATTCCCAAAAGAGGTCTGGTTAATATACACTGTCAAGTTTTTGGAATCGTATTCATTCTTCATTTTGGCGTATTCATTGGTACTCTATCTCTCCCAGGAGTTCGGCTTTGGAGACGAGCAAGCGGCGTGGGCCTATGGTATTTACGGAACTCTGGTTTCAGTGTACGGCTTGGGAATCGGTGTGATCATCGATGGTTTAGGTGTGAGGCGCAGTCTTCTTCTAGGTCTGGGAATTCTAATTGTGTCTCGATTGGTGCTTGCAACGACGCAATCGATCGTATTACTGATCATATCACTGGGCACAGCCCTGCCGGTCGGGGCCGCGCTGACGTTACCGGTTCTACAGATCGCGGTAAAGCGATACACAACTGAGAAGAACCGTTCAGTTGCGTTTACAGGATTTTACATTGTCATGAATATTGCAGCAATGACTGCAGCTCCATGCATTGACGCGGTTCATAGGTTTCTTCACGGGGACCCAGCAACCCATCCATTCACGCCCTACCGGCTTCTGATCGCTGCGGGCGCTCTTCTCTCTTGCATCAGTCTCTATGTAACGATTCGTCATATCAAGGACGAAGACGAAGACGAAATAATTAACCGCACCTTACCTCAAGAGTCTCCCCAGCAGGCGGTGAGACATGTGCTGAGATCACCGGTGTTCTGGCGGTTCGTTCTTCTAGCTGTTCTATTATTGGGTGTTCGATCTATATATCGTCACTTGGATGCAACTTTTCCGAAATACATGATTCGAGTTTTTGGACCGAGCGCTCCTTTCGGTTCCTTAATAGCCCTGAATCCGTTCTGCGTAGTACTGGTGTCTCTCCTAAGCGCGAACTTGTCTTCAAGGAGGAGATGCAGGAATACGCTCAAGTGACAAAAATGTTGGGAAATGCTAGAGTTGAGGCATTTTGTTTCGATGGCGTTTCACGACTTTGTCAAATCCGAGGCCAAATGAGGAAGCGAGTTTGGATTAACGTTGGTGATATCGTCTTGGTGTCTCTTCGTGAGTTCCAGGATAACAAGGCGGATATTATCTGGAAGTACACACCTGATGAGGCGCGATCTCTGAAAGCCTATGGGGAGCTTCCCGCCAATGTCAGGCCCAACGAAGCCGAAGGATTTGGAGGTGACGAGTCCGAGAGTGACGGAATCGAATTCGCAGACTTTGATGACGACGATGTGGTTGTTTCGAGACCGTCAGCCAAGGCCAGCGCAGCCCCGGCTGCTGCCGCCCCCAAGGTACCAGTCACTGCGACCGGTGAAATCGATCTAGACGCAATTTAGGCTACCCAAAATAACCAGTATAGATAAGTACAGTTCGTTCGGCTCCCGTGTGGGTACAGTATTCACTTTTAAGGACACATAACTGTATATAATGAAATCATCTACGAATAAGCGGTTTTTGGCGCGATTGATGGCGCTTACAATCCAGGCACACTGCCACCGTGTCCCTTGCAGAATAATCCTTGACGGAACACAACGAACACGTTTCCATCCCGCACGAAGCACATCTCGCCCAGCACTCAATACAAAGACTTCTTCTCGAGCAAAACCTGCATTCACCAACCAAGGCCCAGCTGTCACTACTGGACGAAGAGTCAGCCGGAGGAGCTCGTTTATGGCATCCCTCGCAAAGAATCAAAGAACTACCACTCGCGGATGATGATTCTGGCCGCTTCGCGCTGCCAGCAGCCATTAGACGTTTCAGTGTTTGTTCTTGAATACCAGCCTTGTCGATCCGAATAGTTTTGGCCAAGACTGCTGCTGCTGCTGCCCCTTCATCGTCCCTTCTTCGTTTCCCAAAACACACTTCCGACATATCGCCTCCTATGAAACGCAAATGTGTGAGAAAAAATAAGAGACTGAAAGGATTATTGATTCTACTCTCTTTGTGGATAGCGGAGAAGCAGCTATTTACTAATCAGCGGTTCAGACTCGGGAGGAGCAGCTCCGCGTTCCTCCATTCCTGTTAATTCTGGTTCGATTTCGTCATCATCCACCATCTCCTTTTCCTTGTGCCCCATCATGGCTCGGACCCGACTCCAAACAGATCCCACTGTTGCACTGTGAACATTGTCCAGAATAATGGGTTCCGTTTGCGTTTTTGCTGGAATGCACAAGGGAAGCAGAGCTAATGAAAAGAGGGGAAGAAGAGAGGATATTAACACGGCCTTCCATAGATTGTCAAATTGGGCCGATTCCCCGACGGATCCGTTTGGAGATATTCCTAATTGATTAAGCATGAAAGCCCCGGCGTATTGAGCCACTGAGCTCCCTAGATTGTGACACCCAGCAAGGAGGGCGTACATGGAAGCCTCAAGTCCCTTTGGACAGAGGTGAGCGAGCATAGTGACTCCTGGGATCCACATCCAAGTGTTCACGAGACTCTGCATAACGGAGCCGCAAATGACAAATGCCTTGTCTGATATCCCGAGCTCTACATTTTTTCGCGTAAATAAGAGCAGCCCCAAAACGTGAAAACAGGTAACGGCAAGATTCGCCACCATGTAAATTCCGGGATACGTCCACTTCTTCAAATACGTGTTGTACGTCCATAGACCGAGCAACCCAAACACTCCCCCAACCAGTCCCATCACTGTTGTGTAAAAGAAGGGGGAGAAGTGAGGGCCTTGCGGATACTGTTCAGCAGTGTCTGTAAAAAAGTAAAAGGTGGCTCCCTCTATTGATAATGCGCACGCGGTTTGAATAAAGGCAAACACTGTCATCAGTGATGTCATTGGCCGAAGAACCACCGCAAAGGCAGTGATGACTATAAAGCCCAACGATACTGCCAAGACAAAGTTGAGGGTAATGTTTTGAAAAACAACACCTGAAACTCCCAAAGCAATTACACTGCATGACATCAGGACTGCGAGAAAAATAATTTCCGGTTCCTTTCGAACCATTCTGGCTGTTTGTGCTGCAGCTTCGCGAACTGTCATTCGCTCCTCCTCCATATACCCAAGAGACGTTGGAATAAACACAATTGCGGCTGCTCCAGCGCAGATTAGGTAGACCGTTTTCGGTCCTCCACCGTATTGCAAAATAAAACCAACGGTGCCCGTTCCCACCAAACCGCCTACTGCCACTCCCGTCCACACGTATGTCACCAAGTCTGGCCCGAATTCACTGTGGTCACGCATTTTCTCCGAATACTTTGCCTCTGTCAAAAGATCAACTACTGACGATTGCAGTGCCCCGCATATCAGGCCACACACAATCGCAGGTAGCGGTGCGTCCGATGTCGAGAGTCCGACATATAGAAACCCTCCCATTGCAAAAACAGACACGATCATGATGTACGGAGCTTTCTTATATCCCAAAATCGGTAGAGTGTCACTCACAACGCCGATTAGTGGTTTTAATGCCCAAGGAAGCGCCATAACCGCCTTGTACACTTGCAGCTGTGGTCCTTGGAGCGCGTACGAGCGAAACAGGAAATCTGCGCTTGCGCCTGCGTACGCCATAACGAATCCTTTGAGTATATGCTGGGAACAGAACAACATCCATAATAGCTTGTAGCCGAAAACACCTTTCAACATCCGGATCCACGCAATGGGATTCGACCCAACATGGTTCGGCCCCGCTGTCACCGGATTGGTCGTACTTGCTTCAAGTATGGTAGAATGAATACTAGGAATTACGCATAAACCACATGAAACGCGAGTAAATTTTTCGGAGGTCGGCTAGAGACTGTTGGTAATATGCCCAGAAAATCTAAGAAACATATCACCATTCCAAGCGAGACCCAGTCAATCGCAGCTGAAGTTGAGGTGGAAACGCTTTCACACTCCGCGCCCACCCCGGTTCGCGAAAAAACTAGAGCTACTGAGAAGGTTGTTACACCCTCGAACCCTCTCGAAGAAAGGAGAAAAGAGATGCAAAGGAAGCTTCAAAAAATGGTCACTGAGATGCGAAACGAGGGTGCATCTGAGACGGACATCAAATACGCGATTACACGAGAGAAGAGGAAAGAAGAGCGTAAACTATTGGCCGAGGAGGAAAAGAGAGCGAATGAGGAGAAAGCGTGCACTCATGACGTAATCATTGTGCCAGTGGCATGGAAGCGCAATCACCAGGAAAAGGTTTCTGTTGATGTCACCTGTGACAACGTCCGCCGGGCTCTATTCTCGACGGGTCTCAATCCATGGTTAGACTGTCGCCGTGAATATTCGCCTGGGCAGAAATTTGCCTATTGGGAACACATGGGAGTCAAGCACAGAATCGAAATAGGACCTGAGGACATCTCTCAAGGGGTCTGTCGCATTGTGCGCGCCGACACACCAGGGGCGTACTTGGAGCACAAGCGCGAACGGCCCGAACTGAACCTGCAATCAGTCATTCGAACCTTGGCCTATCTCGGCCTATCCAAGTGCCAAGAAATGAATGCGGAATTAATGAGCGCGGAGACCTTGATTGAGTCGCCCTCTTTCGAGCCCATCGATGACTTTGGACATGAACGAGAAGACGACGTTGGTGGAAACGCCGTCTTTTCAAGCGGAAACAACCAACAACCAAAAAGATTTAGAAGATTCTAGATGCGTTTCAGAAATAGACCTAGACGAAATCACATGCAGTTTTCCTATACCGTAAAACCACGTCGCAATCATATGGCACCAGTGTTCATCTAGTCCGTTATACTACGTTAGCCATTCCGAATATCGCGATGGAAGCAGTGGGGCTATTTGCTTGACAATTCTTCGAATGTTATCCTCATTGTTCATTGTATATATATGAACTCCAGCGACTTTACTTTTAAGTAGATCCTTGCACATTTGCGCAGCCAAGTTGACTCCATACTCTCGAACCGCTTCCTCGTCGTCCTTGATTGCTTCCAGGTCGTTGAGGATCGCGTCAGGAACGTGCACTCGGCACATTGATGCCATGCGCTTCAAGCTGGGAAGAGAAATTATGGGCATCACCCCAGGAATGACGGGAACTTTGACACCCAGATGTCGTAAACGTTGAACAAATTCGAAATAGGCCTCGGTATCGTAAAACAGCTGGGTCACGACAACGTCCGCGCCCGCGTCGACCTTCTCTTTTAAGAAATGAAGGTCCGACTCGAATGAGTCACTGTCGGCGTGGCCCTCGGGATAGCCCGCAACCGCAATACAAAAGTAATCATCATATTCCGACCGGATGTGCCGAACAAGGTCAACTGCATGGCTGAACCCGCTATCTGAACTGATCCACTCCGTGGTCCCTGTTGGAGGATCCCCTCGTAGAGCCAGCACGTTCCTGATACCAATCGATTTCATCTTTGCAAGGACAGAGTCAATATCATTGCGACTCATGTTTGTACACGTGAGATGCATCATTACGTTCATACCAAAATCCTTCACTGCCATTTCACATATTTCGAGCGTTCGGTGTTTGGTACTTCCGCCTGCACCGAAAGTCACATCAATCCATTCAGGTTTCATGTCTGACATGGAAGCCATACGCTTCATTAAATTAGCCATGCCCTGGTCAGTTTTAGGCGGAAAAAACTCGAATGAGAGAGTCGGAATGGAATGCTCGGAGAAGTCAAGCCTTCGCGTATTACCAGACTCGTGGTCTCCGTCGATGCTTTGCAGGATGTTGGGCAAAACCATTTCCGAAAATTTTGCGCGATATCAATTTTCGATTCTCATGCAAGCCCGAAAATCCGATAAGAGCCTCGTGATGCAAACAAGCTCGCCCCCAACGGAAAATATTCGCCGTTCTTCTCATAATGGGTTCACTGAAAGTGTGCCAGTCTCAATAGACCAAAGTGTGTCTAACCGAAAATGGAGTGAATATGCTGACTTGCTCCAATCGGCCATGGAAAGAGAACAGGCGAGGGTAAGTGAGGTTCGCACACTGGTATGATATCGGCAAGCCACTACTATCGTGTGCAGATAGAAATCGCTTGTGGAGAAACTGAGGCTGGAGAAGAGAAATCTCGAGAAGGACTTCTTGCGATCACGATCGCAATATACATTATTTACAGAGGACCTCGAGAAAGCTATAAATGCACGGTTGAAAACAAGCAAGCAAGAACTTGATACGTTGCGTGAAGCCTCGGCAGGGCTGAAATCGGAGAACAGTAAACTTAGGTGTGTCGGTCGTGTATTGTCGTTTCACTTGCATTTTCAGAGATGAAATAGACTCTCTCCTCAAGAGATGTGACATAATCCAAGTTGAATCAGGTCTGCGGACCCAAAAAGCCCTGGAAGCTATGCAGTCAAAATTTGAGCAAGATTTGGCTCGCATCAGTCAGGATTTAGATACGTTCAAACGTCGAGCGTTGGAGACTGAGACTCTCTCTCAGAAGATCGATGAGAAGCAGTCGCTTCTAGCAATTAAAGAAGGATTCATCCAGGACTTATCAGATCAAATAGAAGGCCTCAGGGCGAAGCTGGCGTCTGAATCCAATGAGTTTGCGAAAGTACGAAAAGAGAATGAGAAGGCGATGATAGAGAAAGCGGGGGCTCTAGAAGATCTGGATCAAGCTAGGACAGATTTAGAAGAAAAGGATAAGATTATCGTGTATATTACAGACGAAATAGAGAAGATAAAAAACGAGTTTAAACAACAACTCAACCAGCAGGAAGCCAGTCTGACCGTTGAACATGCGGCGAGCGTTTCTATCTTGAAGGGACAGCTGAAGGAGGCGGTGGAAGCTCTGACAGCTTTGGAAAGAGAACTGGATTCGGGAATTCGGGAAAATGCATTACTGAAAGACACATTATCCATTCTTGAAAACGAGAAGGAGAATATCAACAATCAGAGCGAGAGAAGGCTACAAAAGCTGACTGCTATTGTCATAGCGCTAAGCGACAAGGACCTTTGACATGAAATAAGAGTCGGCATCGAGAATTGAACTCGAGACCTACAGCGTGTTAAGCAGTCGTCATAACCACTAGACCATGCCAACGATGCTTATTGTTGTGAATCTCCTAAATCTAGTCGCCGGTGACTTTACGTCGTAATTCGAGTACGGTAGTGGGAATGAGAAATACGAAATCTATGATCTATACTGCTTTTGAATGGATTTAGGGATCTTGTGAATGCACTGTTTCGGGCGCTGGTGGTCGGGGAGATCCCGGTACGGGATCACGCACCGTGTTACATGATCAAAGCACGAGCCGCAAATGTATTCCTTCCCTCGAAACTTGGCCTTCATGTTACTCGTCCTGGCGTGATCGCATCGATGGCAAACAAATACCTGTGGTTGGGGATACTTCTTCATGACCAAATCGGACATTGTTGCGAATGGATCGATTTGGTCGTTCCTCGATATCCGCGGAAAACGTTCCAATTGAGTTGCGATATCTTTCAGTTCCTTAAGAGATTGATTTCCCAATTTCAGCGCCGCTTGCAGTTCCGCCTTCGTCATGCCCTCCAGCGGAGCCGCATCGTCAGCTATGAACCGCCTCTTAGCAGCCGGAGGCACACCTGGAGGCGGTGGAGGCACTGGTCTCTTGTTATTCATATGTGTACTAAATTGAAAGGACAGTGTTTATCTCTACGAGCAATTGGCATTATGTGAAGTAATACTTTAACATTGCTACTTTGTCGGCTATAGCTAGAGGAAACACTTTACTGGAGAACCCGTCATCCCCTTCTCGATAGTATCGAACAGCATACTTGCGGGTAGTGCCGCACCTATCTAATTCCCAGATTTCCTCGCGAACAAATTTCGTTGACTTTTCGTTGACTATGCTATCGAGAATGTCTCTGGTGAAAGATGTTTGTTTATTGTGAACGATCGACGTTAACACTCTATCTGATCTACACTCATTCGTTACTTCAACATTCTGAATCTTGAATAATGAGTGCCGGAAAAGCGCCCTTCGGATTTGTTCCCTCGTTTCACGGGCCTTGTTGGTATACAGAGCTGCGGACGGATTTGCAGCCATGTAAGCAGGAGTGAGATCAACGCCGTCAAGCACGGGAGAGGGACACACGTGCTCGTCAACTAGCCGCCTCACCCATTCATCAGATCGAAACGCGGGAAATACAAACATGAGCTATATATAAACGGCATGCACCGAGATTAACATAACACACGGGTTGTATTTGTATATAGATATAGCAAATATTTATTTGGAAAAGCATTTGTCGTTACTATTTTTTGCTATTGTCCGTTGCAGGTTTCAGCAGCTGGAAGGCGCACATAAGATCTTCCCGTACGCTCATCATGGCCCCAGCGTTGTCAAACTCCCCACAGTAGTGAGGAGCACTAAAGACGGTTACCATTTGACGCTGAGCGAAAAATTCGTATCCATCTTCAACCACTTGGTGCGCTCGCACAATCAGGTCAAGATCGTTCTTCTCGAGAAAGTTGCTCACAATGTCCGCCCCGAAGGTATACGAAACACCTCTGTCGTTTTCTGCCCATCCCGTGATTCCCGACTCTGGATCCGACCAAAGCAGATCGCATACAAGTCCCTCCTCTGGCACCTCTGTTGGGCGCTGAATTCTGTTCACTGATTCCGGTGTGATGAGATCTGGTGAAAGACCTGCATGGACGCAAAATATCTTGTCCTCAATAACCGCCGCCAGTGGGAGAAGATTAAAGGTCTCGATAAACGTCTTCCAAAGCTTTACATTGAAGCGGCGCTTCACTTCGTCATAGAATCCATAAATTCGAGATATTGGACCGCTCTCGTGGTTCCCACGTAACAAAAATATACGGTCTGGGTACTTTACCTTGTAGCATGCGAGCAAACAAAAACACTCTATACCGTAATTGCCTCGATCCACATAATCACCAAGGAACAGGTATTGATGTTCCGGTGGAAACCCTCCACATTGAAATAGTCTCAGCAAGTCTGCGTATTGACCATGACTACGAACAACATTGTGTAATCTACATAACGAAACATACATATCTCCCACCACTTTTATCGGGGCTTTCAGCTCAAGAAGTGACGTCTCCTCCGACAAAATCTTCTTAACCCTCGTCAAACAACATTTAATATCATTCTCGGACAAAGGGACTCCCTACGTTGGATTGTACCAAACAAAATGGAAAACATACTCGGCCTATGGGTCTATCTTTGTAGCTTTCCAGCGTTTCGATCATGCCGTCTGGGGACCAAGACTCTTCCTTTTCGGTCAATATGTCGGGCTTGGATAATCTCTTCATTTCGTGCAGTCAATTAATTTTTCGACTGCCATTGATTCAATTTGTCATTCGAGAAATTTGGATCGACAGGCTGTTCTCTCTTGCGTGATGTCGAGTTCTCACCTCAATCGATCCCAGAGCGGAGCCAGCTCATACACGCGAAACGTCGAGTAAAGCCGGCTGGACTTCCTAAATCTGATTGGAACAAGCGATATACGTTCTTTTCCAAATATGATTCCGGAATCGAAATGGATAACGAAGCATGGTATGAAACCACTCCAGAGAATATTGCGCTCTACGTTTCCTTGCGTATACCTCGATCCCTGGGGATTCTGGAAGGGTTTTGTGGAGTTGGGGGTAATACGATACAATTTGCACGGTTTCACCTTCCAGTCATTGCAGTTGACATATCTACCGAGCGAATCCGCATCTGCCGGAAGAATACGCGGATCTACGGGGTGGATAATAGAGTTGATTTTAGGAGGGATGATGTATTGGCGGTTCTGGAGTCACATGATCCAAGTCCAGGTACCTGTTTTTACGCATCGCCTCCGTGGGGAGGCAAGTCGTGTTATAACGAAGAGTGGATGGCGATAGACACCTTTCCGGTTGACATCAGGCCCATTATTCGGATTGCGTACGCCAAGTTCGGTTCAATGGTCTTGCATTTACCGCGAAACACAGACATTGGCAGCTTGTCGAATTTCCTTGAATCAATGGGTGTGCAATATTTTGAAATCGAGCGGATATACTTCACAGAGCCTGATCGCAGACTGAAAGTGATTCTCGTGTTTATAGATAAATCCATCACGGCCAGGGATTCCGTTTTATCCATCGCACGAGAATCTCGCAGACATTCCATCTCGTCGTTCCTCGGAACCGGGTTCGCCGCAAGGCTACTGACGACAAGTCTCGTCAGGGTTAATTATATAGGTCGTTTCGTTGCTGACGCATTCACTAGAGATGGATTGAAGGGAGTTTCGATATCACCGATTCCCAACGTGACATAGGCACTAGCGAATTTAGCTTAGAAAATTGAGGAGTCATTTTGGTTGAAATACCCACTTTTTAGAAGCTAGAGATGTCGTTGCGCCAAATAAGAAGAGTCAAGGAGCTTAGCGAGAAAGCGTCAGATCTCGGTCCTGTCGGAGAGGAGGAAGAAGAGGAGGTAGTGCCACAGAGAAGGACCGTCTTCCAACGAATAACTTTGGAGGATGACAGTAGTTCATCCTCCTCTGAGGAAGAGACCCAACCTGCCCCGATCCCATCTCCAGTAATAAAATCGACGAAGCCAGCAAAGCCGGCCAAAACCTCGGTTCGGGCGAAGAAGCCTTTGAAGATCACAGACGCAGTTGTGGCTAGCCCCCAAAGACCCTCCCTGGACCCGTCTGTGAAGATTGATATTCGAATGCTGAATCCAGCGAGCGAACTGAGGCGGATATTTGGATCAACTGTGGGCGGATCGCGAAAGAAATCATCGTCAACAATATCGAAGCGCCGTCATTGGTTGATTGACCCCAGCAGTTCTCCGGAGGTTTCGAAGAACTGGCCGTTGGTTGTTCGCGATAGCTTCAAAATGGAGCTGTGCAGGGATGGCTCGTTTCGGCTCGTTCCTGAATCGGACTATGAAGCCAAGATGAAAATTTTATCGCGAATAGTCCTGAGCCACGACCTTGATGCCTTGCACCAGTTTATTCAGTTCAATCCCTTCCACGTTCACGGACTGATCCAATTGGCATTGATTCTCATTGATCAACGAAAGGAGTTTGAGAATGCCTACGAATTGATTAGAAGAGCTCTCTTTGCTTTTCAGTCTGCCTTCCTCCCATCCTTTCATCCTGAAAAATCTCTGCTCCTATCTCAAGATTCGCTCTTCACGAGTACCTTGCTGCGCTGTCTGCTTCTCTATGGTCATTTGTTGGCCGGTCAAGGGTGTCTTCGAACATCGCTCGAAGTATATAAGCTGATCTACTTGATGGAGGGTGGCATGGCGACGGGATGTCCCTCCAGTCACGTTTTGTTGCATCTCGACTCGGCCGCGATGAGAGCAGATCAGTTTGATTTCCTCGCTCAATTTTCAACCACCAATGGACTCGCAGATGCCATACCGGGAACGGCGCTTCTATTTGCAATCGCACAGAAGAAACGGGGCATCGACCTCGATGATTTATCTACTATATCGTACAAGGATGTTAAGAAGGAACTAAGTGCCACCACTCCTGCCACTGTAGCCCTTGCGCGGGCCATAGTGAAGTTCCCCGGAGTGATACGGCTAGTGCTGGGAAGAGAAATCGATGGAACATCGAGACCTGCCGACGTGCTGACCAACAAATTGATACAAGCCGTTGCTTCGAAAATTCTAGCATACGTCAAGACCCAGGACGACGTCATTCAATGGGCGGAGGCGGTTGTGTCTGGTCTCATGCCCCGGCTGGTCAAGGGTGGGAATCTGCATAGCTTGACAGTTCACCCGAGACGGGATTGGCTGGAAACGGGCTATGGGAATCTAACGATATCTGAGTTTGAGTGGGGCCAAGCTGCTTCAACCAACTTCACTGAACCTGCAGTCATAATTGAGCAGGAGACTCAAATCATGGAGATATACTGCGAAGATACTATCGCAGTTCCCCGTGCAGCGAACCCTGGACTGGCTCACCCTGTATCCCTAGACTCCAACCCATTGGCTGTGTTTTTCCAGACCTTACTCCCATGGTCCCAGATTGACCACACGGGGACTCAGTCCACTCCATTAACGGTGAGGGGTCTTTTAGAACATCTTAATGGTTCCGCACCGGAGGATCAAGTTATTATTGACGGAAGTGGTGATTCGGAAGAATCGAGCGAGGATGATGAAGAAGAAATAGAGATGGAGTAGATTATTCGGTTTCTGAAATGATATTTGCCTACTGTAGTTGCGATACACAACAAGCTTCACCAATTTTAAGTGCATGAAATTGAATGTTTTTTCCTCCATGGAAATCGTTAACTCCTTGGACAAATTACGAGATCGGTAAAACAGTAATAGGGACTGTGACACTCATCGCTCCATTGCGATTCGTGACCGTGTTGTGTCTTTTACTGTTGGGAACTCTTTTCACGCTTCCACTAGGCAGTGAGAGATTCTCAGGATTGCTCGGGATTCGATATCACCAGGTCGTGAGAGTTATCATCAGGCTGGGTTGTCGATTGATTCTCTTTGTTTCTGGGTTCATATGGGTGTACACGAATGGCCAGTATGACCATCGCGCAACGATTCTCTTGGGAACTCATCATTCGATGTGGGACAGCCTATGGCTTATTTGGTATTGTGGAGCTTCTCAAACGGCCAAAGTTGATCTGTTCAAAACAAGACTGATCTCGGGTTATTTAACCGCCCTTGACAGTCTTTCGATCGACCGGTGGTCGAGAAAGGGCCGAGCAGAAGCATTGGAGGCGATTAGACGGAGGGCTCATTGTACGAGTAGGTACCCTCTCCTTATTTTTCCCGGAGCGGTTTGCAGTAATTGTCGGCAACTAATCGAATTCAAGCGCGGTGCGTTTGAGCCAGGTGTTCCGATCCAGCCCGTGGGTATTGCGTACCCTGCTAGACATTTCGATCTGACTCATTCAAGGTGGCCATTGTGGGACATGTACCGCACTATGTGCCAATTGGTGAATTTCATGACAATCGCATTCCTACCGATTGAGTTCCCAGATGAAGTGGACAAGGCACATCCCGCAGAATGGATGCACCGAGTGCGAGAAACGATGAGTCGTTCGCTTTGTATGCAACTCGTTCCATATACCTTTGAAGCCGAATATATTCGAACTTGCTGCCGCAATCTGGGTCTGGTGTTCAACGAGACAAAATGTCGAATCACCAACATTGGATTCGCAATGACTATCGTGAAGGCGTTTGCCGAAATTGATTCAGACAGGGACGGCTGGATCTCACGGACTGATGCAGCCCGATCCGGGGCTAGGTTTGAGCAAGCCTTTTTGGATACACTTGAGAGAATCAAACTCCCAGACGAGTCGCAGGACAGTAGTACACCAAACAGTGAGTCGTGGATTGACAATGGGATCGTGGGGTGGATGACCGGCGGGAGACCGCTCCTGCCTAGTCGACCCCCTGACCCCTACAGGGGTGACGCTATCGACGTAGCTAAGCTAGAACATACTGGTACGGTACTCCGATTCAAAGCTAAGCAGGTGGCCGGCGATGACGACAGGCAATTCATAGTCGGTTTCTACCCAGAAGACGACACAATCGCCGTTTGGGAAATTCCTGTACGGAACAGCGGATTGCCGGCTGGCAAGTTTGCGGAGAGAGGGATTAAACCTAAGCCGAAAGCAACCGAGAGC